>JAWPHD010000143.1:0-275000 GCA_037043455.1 Cyrtodaria siliqua
ATCCACCCTTGCAAAAATATCAGGGGGGCGAGGGGGGGGTGGGGATGAGGGGGTGCATTTGTCCACCCCTTGCAAAAATATCAGGGCGGGCATATGTCCACCTTGTAAAAAGTTCAGGGGGGCATTTGTCCACCCTTGCAAAAACATGAGGGGGCATTTGTCCACCTATACAAAAAATGAGCAGAGGGGGGCATTTGTCCGGGGGGGCATTTGTCCTCTATACCGTTTTTTTTTCATTAGAAAAGCAAAAAGAGCAAAAATAAGATGAGGCAAAACCAGGGTCCTTACATAACTGGTTTTGAAAACCAGCTGTATTCCAAAATATGGTTGTCGTCTCTATCTGTATCTATCGTTTTAGCACGGCTTATTGGGGCGTGTTTTACGTATCAGACTCTACAAAAAATGAGGCGGTAGAGTTTAAACAGGGGCCTCCTCTGGGCATCGCCAATGGAGCCAAATGAGAAAAGAAAAATGAAAATGGCTCTAAATTACAAACTTTGGCGAAAGTGTTTGGCGACATTCAAAACAGCTGAAAAGCCAAATTTAGTTATATAATTTTCTATGCTGTAAGCAGTCTCACAAATCACAAAAAACAATTGACACCACACACACACACTGATTGACTGAACCTTGAATTAACAAACACGGTCTGTGATGGGATTAAGAAAGTTTATCAAAACTTTATGACACTTGAGCTGATAATTGATAGCCTGATTGAAAGTCATAAAGGGATGACTGCATACAATTGCAATTTCTTTTCTCTTGCTTTTTAAATAACAACATGGATGTCTGTTTGCCACAGTTTCTTTGTTGTAAATATGAAGAAAAAAAAAATATTACATCATGATTTAAATTAAATGTATCCATATTGGTGTTTTAAAATCAGACAACACTAAAAGAAGATACATAGATGTGACAACAGAAGATACATAGATGTGACAACACCAAAAAAAGAAACATAGATGTACACAAAAATCAAAGCTTTTTAATATACTTATCACTATAAACTAGTTTTATAAAGGGCTAAAGTCAGTTGAGCACCACAACGATAAACACCGAGTTTTACCCCCTACCAGAATGCGGATGTCATTTATTTTTTGGTCAAAATTATTTTGATGATGTCATGTGAAAGTTATGAATACAGGTACCACCCAATTACCATCCCCCACACACACCCTCTGCTCCCACACAAACTTATGTCACCTGCCGCGTACTTTATATTTCAGATTGTGCACAGAACAAAGAATCATTTCACCAAGACCGAAATGGAGTGAATAGCTATTAAGAAACATATATGAATTAATGAAATGTTAAATGAATGTCTAATTACTAATACGCTAAATAAATAACTGCCAAAAAATAACACTCTGAAATCGAAAAATCTCACCAAAAGTCACGCCGGCTGTTGTGTGAACGCTTGAAATATCCGCGCTATTGATTTAAAATATGGAATTAAGCTTCCTGTCGATGAAGATTTAAATAAAACACTAATTGGAAATCCATTTGTTATATAGCTTAAAACAAACATCAATGTCAAAACCCGAAACACATGATTTAGATGGCCGATTTAGATCTACCTGTTGAGGAACTGATCAAGCTTATTTTTTTGTATATCACCTTCGTAAATGTACATGTTGTATATGCCCCCTTGTGCGCCTCCCCACCACTTAGTGGGCCCCTTATTGGTAATAAAAGAACTAAATGTAAATGTTGATGTTGCAATTAACGACGTTGAAAAAAAAAATAATGATTGACTAGCACAACAAGCATCGCCATCGGTTGCATCATGCATACTTCAACGTCGTCAAACTAGAATTGTCTGGATTATATGTAAGAATGCTGCCGTACCATTAAATCTTCACCTTATCCTAAAAAGTCTGTGATACACTCTGATTTGACTAACTTCTTAAACTCAACAGTTTAGAAGCCAGCCAGTAATTTCCACTGGAAATATTTGGTTATATAACATTCGGACACACACATGGATGTTTATATTGAGATTTCTGTTTTATATATGATTTAGGTCAAACAGGAGAATATAGTTGTAAAACATGTATTCAACATTAATCAGAACATTGCACGAAGCATTGTTATGCTCATAATGTGTACAGACAGTGCATGTCGAGCCAAAACACATGTTCATCTACTTTAAGAGTGAATATATTGCAAAATGTCCATCGAAATGTTACACCAACAAGACGGTTTACATTCACAAGGGTTAAAACTTTCTGCAAAAACAGAAAAAGTAGAAACTAAGGGCAAAACCCAAAATGGCAAATTAAAGTCGTCAATTCCAAGGACCTCAGATGCAAAAAGGCTGTTATATTTAGCTCACCCAGAGAGATGGAAATTGCAGGCAAGACATTTTAATGAACTTACATTTATTTTGATCTAAGATCACAAATACAACTTATAATTTACCCATAAAATCAACATCAAGAGTAATTAAAATTAATTTATATTTTAAGAGCATTGTTTTATTAATAGAAAAAAAAAAGTTTTCAGAGTCATGTGGAGTGCTGTAGTCTTGTGGTAGAGCGGTGGTAGAGCGTTGGACCCATGATCCAAAAGTCGTGGGTTCGATCCCTGCCATAACCACATGTGTTGTGTCCCTGAGCAAGACATTTTATCTGCATTGCTTAGTACTGGTTCTACCCAGGAGGACAATCGAAAAGTACCTTAGAAGCAAATCGCTTACAGCAGCTATAGAATTAGCTAATTTAAAAAATTTTTTTTTTTAGATACACTAATAAAATATAAATAAAAACAGAGCTGTAATAAATCTTTAAATCATCGTTACCACGAAAGCCCTAAGGCTTATTTCTGGTGGGGTCCATATCATGTGTTACATTATATGTTATCACTTTTCAGATACAGTTGTTATGTCTGTATCTTAGATCGAGACACTAGCATCTTTAAAGAATAATTAATAATAAAGAAAAAAAGATTCAGCGCATTTTTACCATTCTTTGCAGCGGCCTGTATAAGGCCACTTCCTCACCCAAATTTCATTTAAAATCATGAAGTTTTCCCAATTTTTTAAAGTTACCTCTGGAAATTTCATTTGCAATTCATGGATTCTTTCCCCAGTTTAGGCCAAAAGGCCCCTTCCCCAAAACTGGTAAAAAGGCGCTGAGATTATTTTATTACAACATTTAAAAATAATTGCTTATTTTCAGAAGATATTTTAAATAAACTCAACAACAGCAAAAAAAACACCCGTCTTCCCATTTTCCCCCAGCAATGTTACTGTTGTAGGAGAAGAATTCTATAAGCAGTTTGCTTTTATTCTAATCATTTAATATGATTGTACAATGTATATATGAAATGTTGCAAACCATTGAAAAATAAAACATGTTTAAACCAATGTTACTGTTAACAAATTTGCATTTATTTTGTTTGGTCTTAGGAATAATATTAAAATTTAATGCCAAGCAAGAGTTTAAGCATTTTATTTTCCCCTTCATATTATGCAGTTTCAATGCATCTAACTTTACTCTCCTCTTTTTACAGCTGCTATCGGCTTTTTAGCGGTGTCGAGTACAGTCTCACTTGCAGTACCGTTCTGTATGGGCAAAGTGATAGACATTATAAATACAGCATCTGAAGAAGGAACCTTAGTGGCGAAGTTAAACTCTATATGTTCTGTACTCTTGGTTGTTTTTCTTGTTGGTGGCCTGGCAAACTTCGGAAGAGCATATTTAATGCAGATATCAGGTAAATGCGATTTGCTAAAAAAAATAAAAAAAAGCATGATTATACATTAATATAAACCGATATATATAAGTTTGAATATGTTTTAGAATTTAAAGTGTGTACATTAGGCTATGGGTCTAGATATGTTTAAAAAATAAAAAGCTATGAAATGACCAATTCAAAACGTGAAATAGTTCATAGATATAGATTAAACTTTAACAACAGTTTCCTATAATAAAGCGCAATAATTGAATTTTATCAATTACGGGTCTTATCAGGTGTGACATAGAGGAATCTCCATTTTTAGCTCGACTATTTGAAGAATAAGAAAGCTTATGTAATCACCCCGGCATCGGCGTCCCACATCAAGGTTTGCGTGTAAGCTGTGTTTACATGTCTATGTCTCTTACATTTCTTATCCTAGCACAACCAAATTTGGCCATGGGCTTCCTTATAGCATTATCTTAAGGACTGCATAGGCAATTTTAGTTCCTGTAACCCATGGGCTCTCATGGAACCCAAATTCTGATAGCACTTAAAATGTGTCTATTTCGCATCAAATTTGGCGTGTAAGCTGTGTTTACAGGTCTATATCTCATACATTTCTTGTCCTAGCTAAACTAAATTTGGGAATTGGTTTCCTTATAGTATGTTGTAAAAGGTTGTCTAAGTTATTTTGTCTTCTGCAAATTCTGGTTTCCCATGAAACCCAAATTGTGATAGCCCATAAAATGTGCAATAAAGGCAGATCTAGGTTTGCATGTAAGCTGTTGTATAAATCTATAATTTTGGTTTGGGATTTCTTATAGCATTATACATCTTATTCATACTTTATTGGGACAAGGGCTCCCTTTTCCCCACACCCCACCTCCCCCACCCCCCACTCATGCATATTTCTGTGTTGTTTTGGTCAATTCATACACATACATATGTTGCCCCCCACTCCCACTCTCCACCCACTCATAACTGAATTATTTTTTTCCCCATATTTCTGTGTTGTTTTGGGCAATTCTTACACATATAGCCCGGTTGTCTGTCATGTTTCAACTCTTGTTTTTCAGGTGAAAGAATTGTAACAGCCTTAAGAGGGAACCTGTTTTCTACTATAATGAGACAAGAAGTGGGTTTCTTTGACAAAAACAAAACAGGAGAGCTTATCAATCGCCTGTCTTCCGACTCATCATTGATTAAGGACACAGTCACATTTAACATATCCGATGGTCTCAGGGCAGTAGCACAAGCAGGGGGATCTGTTGGAATGATGGTAGGCGGTTCATTTAACCCTTAACCCGCTACATATATATAATGGACTGTTCTTTCTTTGAAGTAAGACAATTCCATTTATGTGACAAAGGGGTGTTTTGGGGAAAATGAATGATCAACAGCCATACATTGTAAACCCTGATCAGCCTGCGAGTTACTCGCAGGCTGATCTACTCGTAGGCTGATCTGAGTTAACAATGGACGTAAAGGCTATTATAGTCGTGCTTAGCAGGTTAAGCATAAACTTTATTAGTCCATTACCATTTTTAGCTGGCTGTCGGTCTTTCACAAAAGCTGGATCCTGCGATTGTGGGCCTTTAGATATTTTTATGACATGTGGCATGTGTATCAAGGGCTTTAAGGGTCTTATGCATGATTAGCTCGACTGATCAAAGATCAGCAGAGCTTATGCCGTGGTGTGGCGTCCATCCGCCTGTCCATCCATAAACATTTTTTGTGGCGACTTCTCCTCTGAAACTATTTGATGGATTTTCATGAAACTTCACAGGAATGTTGCTCTTGATGTCTAGTTGATCCTAACAAAAATTCAGGTTGGCCAGAAATGCAAGATGGCCACCACGGCTAAAAATAGATTTCAAAATGACATGACTGCCAGGACATGAGGTTTATCTTAACCAAAATTAATTTTGATTGGATGCCAAATATGGCAGTCAGTGGCCATCTTTGTTTACATGGAGTTATATAGGAACAAATTGTGGTGACTCCTTCTCTGAAACAACTTGACGGATGTTTATGAAACTTGTTGCTCTTGATGTCTTGTTTATCCTAGCAAAAATTCTGGTTGGCCGTTAATTCAAGAAGGCCGCCAGAGCTAAAAATATATTTTAAAAATATAATTTTGTGGCGACTACTTCTCAAAACCCATATGCGATATTGATTTGGAACCTTTATCAAAATTACTGGTATGACATGTTGTTGGTCCTATCCAAAATTCATTTTGATTCAATGTCAAACATGGCCACCAGCTGCCATCTTTGTTTACATAGAGTTATATTTGAAAAAATTATGGCAACTACTCCTCCGAAACTACTTGACGGATATTCATTAAACTACAAAGGAATGTTGCTCTGGTTGTATAGTTAATCCGTAATAATATTCAGGTTGTTCAGAAATTCAAGATGGCTGCCACAGATGACTGCCACATTTTACCTTGGGGTCTAATTTGGCCCCGCCCCGGGGGTCACAGTTTTACATAGGCTTGTATAGGAAAAAACTTTTAATTGATTCACTTATCCGCAAAACTCTTGCATTTTGACTAGAAGAGCAATTACGTCTAAAACGCGGGCCGGGCCGTACGGTACCGTACATGGTACGGAATGACTTATTTCCCTATTTTCGAACAGATACTGTAATGATTTCAATTTTATTAATTACTTCAAACAGATTTGATACACTGTGTTTTTATTTTAAAAATGAAAGTGTCTAACAGTTCTTCGGTTAATTTTTACCGTTAAACATATAAAGCCAAGTTACAGAACGGTTACGGTACGGCACACGTTTTATCCACAACCGTCCCTGGACTGAGGTCACAAAGTACTTGCTGGAGATCTTTTTTCACAAATAATTTTGACCGGTTATCTAACTTAGTCAGGAAAGCGTAGTTTTATCGAAATACACTAACAACCATTCTATTTGTTTATAGCGCTTCGATTTGTTTATAGAATTTTAGGGAAAGCGAATATGTTTCACGAAAATTAACAAAATGATTTGATAACTGGTATGTGCCCGCTTGGCCTAGACAAGTGTAGTCAGTGCGCCATGTGTGTTTTAAATGACGTAAATAAAACACAGTACATCTCCTGAAATTTTCCACTCGCCAAATTTTGCGAGTACATGAAAAAGTAACTTGCATGCTGCAAAACTAACTCGTAATTTGCGAGTATGCAAGCTTAAATTTGAACCCTGCCCTGGGGTCAAATTTGGCCCCGCCACGGGGGTCACAGTTTTACATAGACTTATATAGGAAAAACATGAAAGTCTTCTTCTCTGGAACTACAAGAGCCAGAGGTTTAATATTTTGCATTTACTATACTCTTATGGTCCTTTACCAAGTTTGTTCAAATGATGACCCTGGGGTCACATTTGGCCCCGTCCCAGGGGTCACATGTTTTACATAGACTTGTATAGGGAAAAACTTAAAAAGTCTTCTTCTCTCAAACAACAAGGCCCACAGCTCTCATATATTACATGTAGCCCTGAGGTCACATTTGGCCATGCCCCAGGTGTTACACTCTAGCACCTTTATTTTGTATTTGAGCTTTACCAAACTTTGTCAGTGTCTTTATATCAATGTTGTTAACACAACAGAGGCCACATTTCTTGAACTATCTTAACCAGACTTGCACAGATTGTATATGACCATAAGATTTCGAAGAAGTCCGATAATGTGCCAGTACTCAATATGGGCAACTCATATTTACTCATAGTACTCAGGTGATCGATTTAGGGCCATCTTGGCCCTCTTGTTTTTTTTTTTTTTGTGCTTACATCCAGTATGGCTGGCCACCTGATGACCATTTTCCTATTCGTTTTAAAGAAACATACACATTATGTGGAAAGACGTAGCCAGAGACTTTTAAGATTCTGTTTGCAATATTTCAAAACTAATATACAGTAGAACATGTCTTTTATATATTTCATTGTTTACACTGTTTATGACATAATCCGGTTTATATTTTTGCAGACAGACTGGTATGACAAAGCCTAAATGCCAACTTATACAAAAGAGTATGATAATGGACCTTTGGAAACGGCCGAACACAACACAAAATATTGCAGTCTCGGTTTGATTGAGACTGTCCATGAACGGTAGTGAAATATGCTAGCTACCGCTCACGCCCTCTAGCCCCGGGTTGAGCAGAACTCAATAGTACATAAGACATGCAAAGCTGTGACATACTCCACGTCTTGAATGTATATATATATATATGATATGAACAAGATCTTCGCTGTTATTGTAATACCCAGAAACAGATTTTTGATATGCAGAGTAGTTGATATATTTTTTATGTGAAACATTGATTTTGTAGGCTGTAATACAGTTTAATAGTGAGGGGTATTTTTGACCGTATGAAAGTTTATGGACCTGGCATCGCTTCAATCCATTTACTGGTACCTTTATTTCTGGTTTGAATACTTTTTAGCTCCAGAGCTTATGGATGACGAGTTGTCCGTCGTCCGTCCGTCCGTCGTCCGTCGTTAACTTTTGTCTTGTTACCACCATAGGGCCTTCATTTTTCATCCGATCTTTACCAAACTTTAACAGGTTGTTAATATCAATGAAAGCTCGGACAAGTTTGAAAACCAGCCAGATCAGAATAATTTCACCGGAGTTATGGCCCTTGTTTTGCTGAAAAATGCCATATTAAGCCTTGTGAACACTCTAGCACCTTCATTTATTATTTGATCTTTACCAAACTTGCACACATTGTTAATATCAATGAAGGCTCGAACTAGTTCAAAAAACAGCCAAATCGGATCAGTAACATCGGAGTTATGGCCCTTGATTTTTCTGAAAATTGCTGTTTTCTGCCTTGTGAACGCTCTAGCCCCTTCATTTATTATTTGATCGTTACCAAACTTGCACAGATTGTTAATACTAATTATAGCTTGGACAAGTTCGAAAATCTGCTGAATTGGGTCAGTAACACCGGAGTTATGGCCCTTGTTTTTCTGAAAAATGGCGTTTTCTGCCTTGTGAACACTCTAGCACCTTCATTTATTATTTGATCTTTACCAAACTTCCACAGATTGTTAATATCAATGAAAGCTCGAACAAGATCGAAAACCAGCTAAATCACATCAGTTACACCGGAGTTATGGCCCTTGTTTTTTCTGAAAAATGCTATTTTCTGCCTTGTGAACACTCTAGGGCCTTCAATATTAATCGGATCTTTACTTAACTTTGCCAGTGTCTTTATATCAATGAAAGCTTGAACAAGTTCAAAAACCGGCAAGATCGAAATAATTTCAACGGAGTTGTGACCCTTGTTTTGCTGAAAAATGCCATATTAAGCCTTGTGAACACTAGCACCTTCATTTATTATTTGATCTTTACCAAACTTGCACAGATTGTTAATATCAATGAAAGCTCGGACAAGTTCGAAAACCAGCTAGATCGGACAATTAACATCGGAGTTATTGCCCTTGATTTAGTTAAAAATGCTATATTTTGCCTCATTAAGACAATAGGGCCTTCATCTTTCATCCAATCTTTACCAGATTGTTTATATAAATGAAAGCTCGGACAAATTCGACGACCAGCTAGATCGGACCATTAACAGCGGAGTTATGGCCCTTGATTTAGTTAAAAATGCTATATTTTGACTCGTTAAGGGTTAAGACGATAGGGCCTTCATTTTTCATCCTATCATTATAAAACTTTACCACATTGTTAATATCAATGAAAGCTTGGACAAGTTTAAAAACCATTCATATCGGACTAGTAACAGCGGAGTTATGGCCCTTGATTTAGGTAAAAATGCTATATTTTGCCTCGTTAAGACAATTGGGGCTTTGTTGTTCATCCGATCTTTACCAAACTTTATCAGATTGTTAATGTTATTGAAAGCTTGAACAAATTCGAAAACCAGCCATATCAGACTAGTAACAGCGGAATTATGGCCCTTGATTTAGTTAAAATGCTATATTTTGCCTCGTTAAGACGATAGGGGCTTCATTGTTCATCGAATCTTTACCAAACTTTATCAGATTGTTAATATCAATGAAAGCATGGACAAGTTTGAAAACCATTCATATCGGACCAGTAATAGCAAAGTTTTGGCCCTTGATTTAGTTCAAAATGCTATATTTTGCCTCGTTAAGACTATAGGGCCTTCATTTTCCATCCTATCTTTAACAAACTTTACCACATTGTTAATATCAATGAAAGCTTGGACAATTTGGAAAACCAGCCATATCGGACTACTAACAGGGGAGTTATGGCCCTTGATTTAGTTAAAAATGCTATATTTTGCATCGTTAAGACGATAGAGGCTTCATTGTTCATCCGAACTTTACTAAACTTTATCAGATTTTTAATATCAATGAAAGCTTGGACACGTTCGAAAACCATTTATATGTGACCAGAACAGCGGAGTTATGGCCCTTGATTTAGTTCAAAATGCTATATTTTGCCTCATTAAGACGATAGGGCCTTCATTAGCTCTACTGGCCAAGGGCCAGCAGAGCTTATGGGATTGCGAGTTGTCCGTCTTCCGTCCGTCCGTCCGTCCGTCGTTAACTTTTGTCTCGTTAAGACGATAGGGCCTTCATTTTTCATCCGATCTTTACCAAACTTTAACAGGTTGTTAATATCAATGAAAGCTCGGACAAGTTCGAAAACCAGCCAGATCGAACCAGTAACAGCGGAGTTATGGCCCTTGACTTAGTTAAAAATGCTATATGTTGCCTTGTTAAGACGATAGGGCCTTCATTTTTCATCTGATCTTTACCAACCTTTACCAGATTGTTAATATCAATGAAAGCTCGGACAAGTACGAAAACCAGCCAGATCGAACCAGTAACAGCAGAGTTATGGCCCTTGACTTAGTAAAAAATGCTATATGTTGCCTCGTTAAGACGATAGGGCCTTCATTTTTCATCTGATCGTTACCAAACTTAACTAGATTGTTAATATCAATGAAAGCTCGGATAAGTTCAAAAACCAGCCAGATCGGACCAATAACAGATGAGTTGTGGCCCTTGGTTTAGTTAAAAATGCTATATTTTGCCTTGTTAAGACGATAGAGCCTTCACATTTCATCCGATCTTTACCAAACTGTACCAGATTGTTACTATCAATAAAAGCTTGGACAAGTTCGAAAACCAGCCAGTTCGGACCAGCAACAGCAGAGTTATAGCCCTTGATTTAGTTAAAAAGTCTATATTTTGCCTCGTTAAGATGATAGGGCCTTCATTTTTCATCCGATCTTTACTAAACATTACCATCTTGTTAATATCAATGAAAGCTCGGATAAGTTCAAAAACCAGACAGATCAGACTAGTAACAGCGGAGTTATGGCCCTTGATTTAGTTAAAAAGACTATATTTTGCCTCAAGATGATAGGGTCTTCATTTTTCATCCGATCTTTACCAAGCATTACCAGATTGTTAATATCAATAAAAGCTTGGACATGTTTGAAACCCAGCCAGATCGGACTAGCAACAGTGGAGTTATGGCCCTTGATTTAGTTGAAAAAGGGTATATTACAATAGGGCCTTGATTTTTCGTCCGATCTTTACCAAACTTAACCAGATTTTTAATATAAATGAAAGCTCGAATAAATTTGAAAACCAACCAGATCGGACCAGTAACAGCGGAGTTATGGCCCTTGATTTAGTTAAATATGCTATATTTTGCCTCGTTAATACTACAATAGGGCCTTCATTTTTCATCCGATCTTTACCAAACTTTACCAGATTGTTACTATCAATGAAAGCTGCAACAAGTTTCAAAACCAGCCAGATTGGACCATTTACACCGGAGTTATGGCCCTTGATTTTCTGAAATATGCTATATTTTGGCCTCATTAAGAAGAAAAGGCCTTCATTTGGCCAGATTTCAGTGAAGCTTTTCAAGGATGATCAGTATCAAGCCTAGTTGTACATATCGTCACCGTGTTCCGGTTGAATGATTTTGGTGGAGTCCCTTTAAAGGTTTTAATACACAAACTTTGTCTGGACTAGTTCTCCTGAACCCCTGGCTGGATTTTAACGAAACTTGACAAGGATGATCAGTATCAGGTCTAGTTGTGCAAATCATTGCCGTGTTTTGGTTGAATGATTTTTGGCAGAGTTATGGCCCTTTAAAAGTTTTAATACACAAACTTTGTCTGGACTAGTTCTCCTGAACGCCTCCCCACATTTCAACGAAACTGTACAGGGATGATCAGCAGCAAGCATAGTTGTGTATGTCATTGTGGCATTCCGGTTAACAGATTTTTGGTGGAGTTATGGCCCTTTAAAGTTTTTTGATACACAAACATTTTCCGGGCTAGTTCTCCTGAACCCCTGACTGGATTTTAACGAAACTTGACAAGGATGATCAGTATCAAGCGTAGTTGTGCATATCGTCGCCATATTCGTGTTGAATTATTTTTGGCAGAGTAATGGCCCTTTAAAGGTTTTAATAGCCAAACGTTGTCCAGATTAGTCTCTTCTGAACGTCTTGCTGGATTTCAACGAATCTTGATGAGGATGATCAGTACCAAGCCTAGTTGCACCTGTCATTGTTGTGTTGTGGTTGAATGAATTTTGGCAGAGTTATGACCCCTTAAAGGTTTTAATACACTAACTTTGTACAGACTAGTTCTCCTGAAACTCTGGCTGGATTTCAACGAAACTTGTCAGGGACAATCAGTATGTCATCACCATGTTCTGGTTGAACGATATTTGAAAGAGTTATGGCCCTTTATACATAAACTTTATCTAGAGCCAGTAGAGCATCCACAGGCCCTCTTGGGCCTCTTGTTTCTGGGTTGACTTCATAAACTAGCATGTGGCCCCTCAACACCATGCACTACTTGTAAATTATTGATGTTTCATTCTATAAGTAAACTGAAAAGCTGTTACTTTCTTTTCAGGTGTATGTCTCACCGAAATTAGCTATGGTAGCACTCTGCATAGTTCCACCAGTAGCAGTAATGTCCAGAATATACGGGAGATACATCAGGAACATCACTAAAAATGTACAAGATTCACTAGCAGGAGCAACAATTGTAAGAGGATGATGTGCCATCAATTTTAAGTTTTCCCTTTTATTTTTGTGAAACTTTGCCCGTTGTCTATCGTCCGTTGTCGTCGTCCTTTACACTTTAACCTGCAACCTAAACTTGGTCATAGCTTAAAAAGTATTTGACCTATGTTCATACATGTGATACCTCACGGCGTCAGATGAAATCTCACGGAATTCTAACCCTCCTCCCAGCCCCACGGAATTGTGTGAAAAACTCCCGTAAAATTGCTAAAATGGATTTTTCGAAAATCATCGGTCCATTTCCTTTGTTTAGTAAGCACTATTCTATTGTTTAGCGAGTCGATCACGTGACGCGTTGTTTACCTGTATTTGATCTGGATGGATCGATGGCCTGGCCTGGGGGAAAAATGTTATTTGCAAACAGTTTATTTGGCTTAATTGATCTTATCAAAGGATTAGCAGCACACTTATGAAGTATTTAATGATGTCTGTAATTAAACAGGTTCGCGACTTAAAACAAATTGCCGGTGTCATTTATTCAGAAGTGGAAAATGAATGTTTGACGCAGTAATTATCGGATAGCGAAAACGAAAGTAGACTTTGTCGGCGCGACTTTGGTGAGAATGTTTGATTTAATTAAAACAATTAATGAATTTTATAAAGATTTTGCTTCAAAGAGAGTTACGTGATTGACGTACGTTGCTTTTGTTCCATGTTTGTACTTTGTCTTGGACCAAATTAAAAGTTGGAAATATTAAATTAAAAAATAAATTAATAATAAAAAGGAAATGAAAAAAAAGCAAGAAAAAAGCATGAAAATAAAATTAATTTTTTTTGTTGTTGTTTTTTACTCATTTCTTGTTATCCGGCTCCCATGACATCAATGAAGAAACTTGTTTTAAAGTGTATTTTCAGGTATTTTGGTTAAAAAATATTGCCCGCATGTTAAAAATATCCCGCGAAAAAAACTCCCAGATTTTTGCATGAATCCCCCTTAAAAAAATCACTAAACTCCCAGATTGAGGTCCTCAAAGTATCACATGTATGTATGTTCATGAAACATCATCTTACCTCAAGGATAATTGGTACATTTTTCTAGTAACTCCGACTTTCATTAAGGCATAGTTATGCCCCTTTTCATAGAACTTTAACCTGCAACCGAACCTGGCTCATTCATACTGGCCATAACTTTAAAAAACACACACACACGGCAAGTGGTAAGCTATCATGCAATGATACAAGCCACTTATTAGTCCCTTATTGGTTTTAAACAAATAGGACTAGAGGTTTACACCTCATCTGTCTGTCTGGCAGTCCCTCCGTTCGTCCTCAAAACCATCTCATCGGCACAGAGAAGCAAGCTATTGCAAATGAAGTCTGTGTATTCATATAGGCTCCATTTCCAGTATCACTTGATTTAAAAATAAAAATTCAAATATTTTCACTGGACTTATGGGTCAGTAGCTTTTATATTTGCCATGAAGTGTCTTCTAGACATGGCAAGCACAGTTTGTTTAAATCAAATGCCTATATGGGTCACCTGGGGTCAAAAATTTAATAATGAAAAGTTGAAAACTACATGTAAACACATCTTCTGAAAGTGTGCTGGCCATTTAGCACGTAATTTAAAAGTGTATTACTACCTTTTACGATGTATAATTCTCACCCATGTATATAGCCACTCCTTTTCTAAGGTTCAACGGTTTGAAAAAAAAATTGAAAAAAAAAGTTTATTGTATAGACAACTTGGCTGGAACAGACACATTCTTGAAAATAGACTTGGAGAATATAATCACTTTCCCAGGGTGATCGTTTTGATACTAGAAAAGTATATTCGAGTATTAGGATGTTTTTTATATTGTAATGATATTGTAATAATATATGTTATTTATGAAATATTTGGGAAGTAAGTATACGTTTGTCAAGTTATTTCAGGAAGTCTAAAAACAGCCACACAAACAATTGGCAAACTAAAATGGCCTAATTGTTTAGTCGTTTTTGATTTCAGAGAGTCTTTTTATGCCCCCACCAGCAATGGTTTTATACCCACACCACCGAATGGTGAGGGGGCATATGGCGTTAGCCATGTCCATCTGTCCGTCCATGCGAGTGTCCGTCTGTCAGTCCCAAAAAGTTTCTGTGTCTATCTCCTCCCACAGTATTCAACCGATTGTTTCAAAACTTCACAGGATGCTTACCTGTGGTGTCAAGATGTGCATATTGATTCGACGTCAAAATCGACCTTGTATTACCTTTTTTCATCCATTTTACGTTAAAATATCTTGTGTGTGTATCCCTTTCCACAGTTTTCAGTCGATTGTTTCGAAACTTTACAGGATGCTTACCTATGATGTCAAGATGTGCATATCATCAATTTAGTGTCAAAATCAACAGTATTACGACCAGAGTTATGGCCCGTTTTTCGTAACATTTTATGTTTTCTGCCGATAAATTTTCAGTCGGGGCATCCTTGTCCCATGTATTTCTTGCATTGCAGAGATAGATATCCGCTTTGTACAGATGTGCTGGAAAGTATTACCTTACGCAAGGGTGGGGATAAGAAGCATGCACTGTCCACATTGATGTTGGCAACATCAACAGTTGTGTAAATAAACATTTAAAACATTGATTATTGATGACATCAATCAAAAAGTCAAAGGGTATGCAAGAAAAACATCAATCATGGGTTTCTGGTTCAGATAGGGAAATTCCAAGCCTCGGTATAACTGTTTTAATCGGAACCTCGTCAGAGCCTCAGCTCCAAACGAATCAGTTCCGTATATATTTTCCCTATCTTCGCCTGATACCGATGATAGACCAGTATAATATAAAAAAGATTATACAGTAAATCATACCTACCTTACCTTTTTTATACCCCCGCTTTCACAAAGTGAATTGGGGGTTATACAGGAATCATGTTCGTAACACATTTGTGTCCCTTCATGTCGCCTATTGTCCCGTCCCGTCTTGTAACATATTTTTATTACTTTAATTCTGCACACAGTTTAGAATGGGTTGTTCCCAAACATCTTTTAAACATAACAACTGATGACCTTAATATGTCCCTCTATATCACCCATTGTCGATTGCCTGATTTATTACAAAATAATGTCCCTTTGTTTGACTTAATATTTAAACAGAGGTATTCATTACCTTCACTGATAGTTCTGGTTATACACGGCATGATTAGGAAAACATGGCCTTATCAACTGTTTTTACTATTGTTTATAGATTGCTGAGGAGAAGATCAGTAACATTCGAACCGTCCGAGCATTCGCAAAGGAAAATACAGAAATCACAACATACAAAACATCAGTAGACAAGGTTTTGCAGTTGGCATACAAGGAGGCATTTGCTAGGGGCATATTTTGGGGATCGGTAAGTTTGCATTAGCTAGGGGCATATTTTAGGGATAGTAAGTCTGGAGTATGAATGCCATAATTTAGGAGAAGCGTGGAAGTAACTGATGGCACCAATGAGGAACCCTTCATCTCTGATACAGGCTAGCCACTGGGCCACTGCTGCCCGCCCCAGAGCATCAAAGAGGATTTTATTAAAGGATTGAATTTGATATTTCGATCTTTCTACGAGCTATGAAAAACATTAGGCTAGTTTAAAGTGGCTATCCTGCCAACAACAGCCAAATTTTACAAAATATGCATATCGTTTCTAAACTTACTGACGATGAGGTACATATATATATATATATATAACTTACATATTTTTAGAATCCAAACTCAATAGACACTGTATAAATGGCTAAACTGGCCAAACCCCAAAACTGGAGCATATCGTTTCTAAACTTACTGACGATGAGGTATATATATATATATATATATAACTTACATATTTTTAGAATCCAAACTCAATAGACACTGTATAAATGGCTAAACTGGCCAAACCCCAAAACTGGAGCATATCGTTTCTAAACTTACTGACGATGAGGTACATATATATATATATATATATATATAACTTACATATTTTTAGAATCCAAACTCAATAGACACTGTATAAATGGCTAAACTGGCCAAACCCCAAAACTGGAGCATCGAATTAAGAGTTGCCAACTCATAATTCATTTTACGCATAATCAGTCTTGGGTAAATTTAGGAAATCGTGAATAAACCTTTACTTTTAATCAGCACATATACATTATTATGAACACCTGGATAGAGTTTTGATAAACATTTTTGTAGTGAAATTTTGACGTCATTTGGTGGGTTAAGTGAAGCCCGAAGGGTTTAAACCAGTAGAAAGATCAAATTCTCGCTAACGTTTTTCACACCATGTAGAAAGATCAAAATATTGTTCTTTTTTTTAAGACTTTAATATGCTAAAAATAGTGTTTTAATGCTGTAATAGGTACTGTTGGAACAGTGACATTGTCATCATTGCACTCTTTTTTATAGCAACGGAAGGCAGTTGGCAAAAGAATGTCAAGATGACATTATGTCATACAAAAAAAAGTAGTTCTTCAGACGAATTAACTGCACATTGTTAATTTTAGCTTTGCCCAAAACTAAATGTTTTTCACTTGGAATTAAAATGCAACACGTTTCAGAGTTTCATTTAAGGGCTATGCAATAGAAATGTAAATATTAGTGTGTGTCTTGTATAATGGTTTGCATGCAACCAGTGATGATTTTGTCACTAAATTATTTTTAAAACGTTGAAAGTCAATTTATCCAACCATCCAATATGACTGCTGTTTATGAATTAAAGTCTTGAATTCGTTCTGCACCTATGTATTATGCATATAATAATTTATTTAGCCCAGTGGATATGGCCTTGAGGCTTGCACTTTAGAGCTGGTGGATATGACATTGAAACTTGCACTTTAGAGCTGGTGGATATGACATTGAGGCTTGCACTTTAGAGCTGGTGGATATGACATTGAAACTTGCACTTTAGAGCTGGTGGATATGACATTGAAACTTGCACTTTAGAGCTGGTGGATATGGTATTGAAACTTGCACTTTAGAGCTGGTGGATATGGCATTGAGGCTTGCACTTTAGAGCTGGTGGATATGGCATTGAGGCTTGCACTTTAGAGCTGGTGGATATGACATTGAAACTTGCACTTTAGAGCTGGTGGATATGGCATTGAGGCTTGCACTTTAGAGCTGGTGGATATGACATTGAAACTTGCACTTTAGAGCTGGTGGATATGACATTGAGGCTTGCACTTTAGAGCTGGTGGATATGACATTGAGGCTTGCACTTTAGAGCTGGTGGATATGACATTGAAACTTGCACTTTAGAGCTGGTGGATATGACATTGAAACTTGCACTTTAGAGCTGGTGGATATGACATTGAGGCTTGCACTTTAGAGCTGGTGGATATGGTATTGAAACTTGCACTTTAGAGCTGGTGGATATGGCATTGAGGCTTGCACTTTAGAGCTGGTGGATATGGTATTGAAACTTGCACTTTAGAGCTGGTGGATATGGCATTGAGGCTTGCACTTTAGAGCTGGTGGATATGGTATTGAAACTTGCACTTTAGAGCTGGTGGATATGGCATTGAGGCTTGCACTTTAGAGCTGGTGGATTTGGTATTGAAACTTGCACTTTAGAGCTGGTGGATATGGCATTGAGGCTTGCACTTTAGAGCTGGTGGATTTGGTATTGAAACTTGCACTTTAGAGCTGGTGGATATGGCATTGAGGCTTGCACTTTAGAGCTGGTGGATATGACATTGAAACTTGCACTTTAGAGCTGGTGGATATGGCATTGAGGCTTGCACTTTAGAGCTGGTGGATTTGCGCGTTAGGTCTGAATATGTCTGCTGATTATCCTTCATCTCACCTCCCTCTGACGTTTGTCCTAATATAACTTTGAATGAGCTCACTTGCATATTTATATTTTTGGAACTGTATTGTTTGTAATACATACATGCTTTGTTAAATTATTTAGTATGTTGTATCTTCACGGACTTTTAAGCCTATTGGAAATTGGAAATAAAAATATCAATCAACAACTTATGTGTTACAATGTATGAAACCCCATTTCATTTCTATTTCAGACTGGCTTGACTGGCAACGTGATTGTGCTAACAGTATTCTATGCTGGGGGCATAATGATGAACGACTCCCTGCTTACGATTGGTGAACTAACGTCATTTTTATTATACGCTGCATATGTTGGCATCTCCATTGGAGGTTAGTTTGACAGTTAAATTTGGATGGACTGGTTAGTTTGACAGTTAAATTTGGATGGACTGGTTAGTCTGACAGTCAAATTTGGATGGACTGGTTAGTTTGACAGTTTAAATTGGGATGGACTGGTTCGTCTGACAGTTAAATTTGGATGGACTGGTTAGTTTGACAGTTTAAATTGGGATGGACTGGTTAGTTTGACAGTTTAAATTGGGATGGACTGGTTAGTTTGACAGTTTAAATTTGGATGGACTGGTTAGTTTGACAGTTTAAATTGGGATGGACTGGTTAGTTTGACAGTTTAAATTTGGATGGACTGGTTAGTTTGACAGTTTAAATTTGGATGGACTGGTTAGTTTGACAGTTTAAATTGGGATGGACTGAGTTGTTCAAAGGAATGTTAAGTTTAACACTATAAGGCTGTTAAATCATTTAATCAGCTTTTTAGTCTAAACTTATGTAATGAAAGGTTACAAACTTATTTGAATCACTCTCGATGTCTTCCTGGGTAGAACCAGTACTAAGTAATGCAGGTAAAGTGTCTTGCTCAGGGACATAACGCATATGGCAATGGCGGGAATCGAACCCCCGACTTTTGGATCATGAGTCCAACGCTCTACCACTAGACCACAGCGCTCCACAAATGAGCTTTTTTTTTTATATATATATATATATATATATATTAATTGCATCCTTTAGTGTTAAAGGGTAACTTAACAATCTTGGAGTATTTATTAGTCCATGATTTTATTAAGTGTCATTTTGACTTTAAACCTGCTTGTTATAAAATTTCTCTTTTCGATTCTAGCAAAATAATCAACATTTAGTAATAAGTTAAAAATATTGGCTTTGAACTATTTAGATAATTAACAAAAAATGGTTTATAAATATTAATAACGTACACAAATAAATGTAAATGAATTATGTAGAAAAACATGTCTGCATGTGTTTTTCAAAAAAATAAATAAAAAAATACCATGTATTCCTTTACATAAGGCCAAATAAAATTATACCTGTGTTTACTGTAACATTGCTGAAAAAAATAGGGTAGGTAGGTAGGCATTTTATTTTATTTTATTTTTTAATTTTATTTTTTGGCGAAGTTTCATTTAAGGTGGCGATGAGCTTTGATGAATGGGAAAATCTTAACTGTGGTATTTTAAAAACTACAATAGATAACGATATGAAATTATGTATGTTTTATTGTTTCCCAAAAGGCCTGGCAACAACTGGCTCTTTTAACAATCACTTGCAATGATTGCAAAGGGGTAAATCAGTTTAATTTATTTTTCGCAAGTCCGGAAGAGAGTCAGTTCCAACAGCAGGACAATGAGCACATGAGTCGGCCGTGATCGCGTGAACATAATTATTTTTTAATTTTTAGTTTCTTTTTTTATTTTCAATAAAAATAAAAAGGAGTCGGGGGTGTTTTCAGAGGGTCGGTCGGGCTACAGTAAACTCAGGTATAATTTTATTTGGCCTAATAAAAATTTATGGAGTGTAACTATTTATGGAGTGAAAAGCAATAAGGATGTATTATTAGTTATTTGGTTCTTGACAGGGGACATGGGCTCACATTCCCTGCCTGGTAATTATATTCACGGAGCCTTTACAATTTGCTTTTATACAATTCTTATAATTAATATTAATGATTGAAAAAATGCAATTTATGTAGAAAAACTAATATGACAATGCAAGTTTTTAAAAAATCAAGATTGCCGTGTGTCCTTTTGAATTTGAACTTATTATTTATAAAGCTTGGACTCTACGTGGGTATCTTATTGTAGGGATGACCTCGTTCTACACGGAACTGATGCGAGGTTTGGGAGCTAGTACCAGGATATGGGAGCTGATAGACAGGAAACCTCTAATCCCTTTTGCAGGTATAGGGAAGAAAGGGATATGGGTCTATATTATATTCATACCGAGTGTTCATGAAGCTTTAACTTGAAGTATCATGAGCTCAGCTTTGTAAAGACTAGAGTATTATAGAATAGAGTTGTCCAGAAGCTTTTATAATTCACAATGAATAACCACAAAGAAAATCAAGATAAATACCTGCATTTTTAATTTGATCCTTGCATGAAGGTATTTCCATATTTTAAAATGATGCCAACCTGCCATCCAATTCAATATGGTCACCGATACTTTAGACATATCAAAACATTTTTACTGCCTTCCAGTACAATTTTTGTGTAACTGTCGCATGCAATGGAGGATTTAAATTTTTAAATAAATTGGCATAAATACTGATCTCATCAACATGACGTGGAGAACGCAAAAATGGGGTATGTATCTTCAAGGTCATAATGTTCATGCATATCGTAAGGTCCATTTAGTGTCCGCTCAATAACTCTCATGCACAGAGGGATTTTTAAAATAAATCGACACAAATATTCACCTTATCAAGACGATGTGCAGAACACAACACCTGGGTTTTATCTTCAAGATCATAAAGGTCATACTTATTATATTCGTATAATAAGGTCTGTTTTATGTCTGCTCCATAACTCTAACATGCTGGGAGCAATTTGAAATAAATTACAACAAATACTCACCTATCAAGACGACTGCAGGCTCTCCTCCATCCCCATAAAACAACAAAAATATCTATTTTCTTTCATATCTAGAAAAATTAACATACTTAGACAGGGGAGATACTATTTTATTTTTTGTCACATCATTTGATGTAGGTTTCATATAGGTATTACCTCAAATAGTCATCTGGTGTTTTGTCGTCTGCTGTTTATCAAGCCTGTTTAGTGATCACGATGTTGTCCAGGTGCATGCGTGTGCGTCTGTTAGTCCGTCCGTGCATCCAATTTAATGTTATTTATATCTTCATCATTACTTGCAGGATTTTCACCAAACTCCTCCAGAATGTTCCTTATATGCATCTAACATTATGTGCAAAATTCTGGATCACTGTGACCTACTTTGATAGGTGACATTTGGTCACATTCATATCTTGCTTCTTTCTTGCAAGACTTTTACTAAACGCCACCAGAATGTTCCTTATATGCATTCTCTTCTTCAACATATGGATCGACATACAGGCCATGGCCTTCGAGTTTGTTTAGTTGGAACTCACTGTGTAACACAAAATGTCAGTGAGCATTGCATAATAAATTATAAATACTTACTTATATACTTATATGTTGCAGAACTTGACTGTGCTTCATTAATCGAGACCAATATAGAGGAATTGTTTGTGATATGAATAGTATATGATACCAGCAATTTTGTATGACTGTAATCAAATTTGCCATTTCCTTATTTAGGTGGATTACAGCCAACAAGCCCTGTTCACGGAGAGATAGACTTCAGAGACATAATTTTCAATTACCCATCTCGTGAAGAAACAAAGATATTGTCCAGACTGAACCTTACGATGCATGCGGGGACTGTGACTGCAGTGGTGGGGTCTAGTGGCTCAGGAAAATCTACCCTGGGAAATCTTCTACTGAGGTTCTATGACCCATCCTCAGGTAGTGTAAATCTTCTGCTGAGGTTCTATGACCCATCCTCAGGTAGTATACATCTTCTGCTGAGGTTCTATGACCCATTCTCAGATAGTGTAAATCTTCTGCTGAGGTTCTACGACCCATCCTCAGGTAGTGTAAATCTGCTGAGATTCTATGACACATCATGTAGTGTACATCTTCTGCTGAGGTTCTATAACCCATCCTCAGGTAGTGTACATCTTCTGCTGAGTTTATATGACCCGTCCTCATGTAGTGTACATCTTCCGCTGAGGTTCTATGACCCATCCTCTGGTAGTGTACGTCTTCTGCTAATGTTCTATGACCCATCCTCATGTAGTGTATAACTTCTGCTGAGGTTCTATGACCCATCCTCATGTAGTCTACCTCTTCTGCTGAGGTTCTATGACCCATCCTCATGTAGTATACCTCTTCTGCTGAGGTTCTATGACCCATCCTCATGTAGTCTACCTCTTCTGCTGAGGTTCTATGACCCATCCTCATGTAGTGTACGTCTACTGAGGTTCTATGACCCATCCTCATGTAGTGTACATATTCTGCTGAGCTTCAATGACCATCCTCAGGTAGTGTACATCTTCTGCTGAGGTTCTATGACCCATCCTCATGCAGTGTACATCTTCTGCTGAGCTTCAATGACCATCCTCAGGTAGTGTACATCTTCTGCTGAGGTTCTATGACCCATCTTCAGGTAGTGTACATCTTCTAATGAGGTTCTATGACCCATCCTTAGGTAGTGTACATCTACTGAGGTTTTATGACCCATCCTCATGTAGTGTACATCTCCTGAGGTTCTATGACCCATCCTCAGGTAGTGTAAATCTTGTATTGAGGTTCTGTGACCCATCCTCATGTAATGTACATCTTCTACTGAAGTTCTATGACCCATCCTCAGGTAGTGTAAATGTTCTGCTGAGGTTCTACGACCCATCCTCAGGTAGTGTAAATCTTCTACTGAGGTTCAATGACCCATCCTCGGGTAATGTAAATCTTCTACTGAGGTTCTATGACCCATCCTCAGGTAGTGTTAATATTCTGCAGAGGTTCTATGACCCATCCTCAGGTAGTGTACATCTTTTACTGAGGTTCTATGACCAACCCTCAGGTAGTGTAAATCTTCTACTGAGGTTCTACGACCCATTCTCAGGTAGTGTCTCGATCGTCTGAACATTCCTTCTTGGCTCAAAATAAATGTTTAACTATTAACAGATATTTTACTGTCACCAGATAGTTTGCTGATCATTATTATAAATAAAAACAAATGGATTTGATGTGTACAAATACTAGCATTTTTCACAAACACAAGGAATACTTATTTAAAATATTGACCTAGATTGAAGTTGTATACTTAAAAGCCATGCAAATTATTCCATGCAAAACACTAACGGATAACATTTTTTGATTTTTTCCATTACCCAGGTAGCATTTTCTTAGATGGTCAAGATATCAAAGACCTAGATCCAAACTGGTTAAGGAATCAAATAGGAGTAGTTAGTCAGGTAACTATATCACCATATTCTCCAATTTTTTTTTTTTTAAACAATGACAGATTGGTCTTTTGTGAATTCACTTTTTGTCTTTTCACCAACATTCGAATGAATTGTCATAGCTTACAGATTCCTATGATATAAAGAATATTTTGAAACTTCGCAAAAAACGTGTATTATTTTGTGTTTCTCATTCACCATAAATTTCAGATTTATTTATTATAAACATATATTAGTCTGTTTATCATAAATGCTGCTGTCTGTTTGCTTTATATGCTATTTGGTAAAACAACGCGAACAACTATTAATAATTTCAGTCACTCGAACATTTAGATAATACAAACAATGTGATTGGTTAAAGGATGATCACTGATCAATTTAAGCTACGTTCATTTTCCAATGAACTGTACGAAGAACAACTTTCATTTGCCATCCATCGAGAGTGCGTAAAAACAACAGCAACCCATACTTATTCTAATAATTTGTTTTAATAAATTAAGAAAATAAGTACTTTTAGGATAGTAATTGCAATTATAAGAGTTTAATTTTTTTTTATCTGCGTTCATCGGAAAATAACTGCAATTGTCTATTTGCTGTGTGATGCAGTTATTTTCCGATGAACGCAGATAAAAATACATTAAACCCTTATTTTATTGATCCACCAGATGGCATCCTTTACCTGTTACCAGGTGGGCCCATGTATCAGAGTCCATCCTCTGAGCATGTTAAAGATCCATAAATGTATTTTTCCCATATCTCTAGGATGGCTTTAAATAACCTATAATGTGTTGATGATATAAAGCCGTTAATTTGTTCATGTCCATTTCCGGAAACTTTGAAAAACTTTTTAATTTTCGCTGTTCATGCGGTTTTAAATTCTGGTAGTAAATGGCAGATTCCATGAAGCGTATTAGCTGAATGATGTGAATCAGGTCTTCAGTTAACATTATTTTCCAATCACTATAGAATCAGCAATAACTGCCTAAGGGAGAATGATGATGATAAAAATGTGCAAGAGAGACCACTGTTATCGGTATATTTTCAGACACATTACGTGGTCCTAGTATTAACTTTCATACCCAAGCCAACCCCTTTGCCAAAAAGCGAAAACGGGGTTGGCTGGGGTATGAAATAAAACTTAATTTCAACTTAAAATGTTTGCATATTGTAAAATTGAAACATTTAACAGGTTGTCCCATTTTTTCAGTAAAAAATGTTTTTAAACATGTTTTATTGTCGAAATATCCATTATAAAATCCTGTTTATATAAGCCTTCCCATCGCTTAATGGAATTAAGGCAGGACCACGTAATGAGTTGAGTAGCTATTTTTTATTGACACACATTTGATTTGTGCGCAATGCGCAAATGCAGTGCCTCCTTGAAAAATGTTGTTTTTTTTGTTCGAAATTAAATATTAAAAATTGTTCAACAGAAAGAATCAGGTGAGTGTAAATACATATTATGTTTCACCTAGGAGCCGGCATTGTTCTCGTGTTCTATAGCAGACAACATACGGTACGGAGCAGCAGATCCTACATCGGTTACCATGGAGATGATAGAAGAAGCTGCAAGACAGTCAAATTCTTACATGTTTATCAAATCATTCCCACAAGGGTTTGACACGATGGTAGGAGAAAGAGGTCACATGTTGTCTGGTTAGTAATATTTGTTTTGTTTGTTTCTGCAATAATGAGCTTACGGCATCAAGATTTCCATTGATATTACTATAATGTCTCAATGCAGTAACTCCTGTTTGTTGAGAAGACTCCTTCTTCATTATGTGATTTAAGATTTAAAAGTATAGTTGCTACTTATTTGAATGTTTTCAATGGCCAGTCTTCGTGTTAACAATTTGGGTTAATTTTTGTCTAAGTAGTTGTTTTTATTCCCAATAATGTTTAAGGATTTAATGGATTTAGAGCAAATTTAATGTAAAGGTTAACAAGTTTAGGCAAATGTTAAACATTTACAATTTGACAGGGCATGTAGGACTCAGATTTCACTTTGAAATGTCAGTGTTATAGTGGAGATGAGGTATTGAAGAGTCAGCACAGTTATAGATGAGAAACAGCTTGTTGCACCTTGATTTTCAAATATAATTGCTACTTTACTTTAACCCTTAACCCGCTAAGCATGAATATAATAGTCTTTGCATCCATTGTAAACCCAGATCAGCCTACGAGTAACTCGCAGGCTTATCAGGGTTTATTTGTAAACCCAGATCAGCCTGCGAGCCCATCTGCTGATCAATCATTTTCCCCAAAACATCCTTTTGTCACGTAAATGGAATGGTCTTAATTCAAAGAAAGAACAGTCCATTACGGGTTAAGGGTTAAAAACTCAACATGTGAGACATACATATTAAAGGGACACATGGCAATCTTGAGTTTTATTCAAACATTAAAATTTGCTCCTCGATTTAGTTATTCTGCGCCATTTCCACTTTAAAACTGCTTGCATATAATTAAATGAAAAATTGAGATTTCAATTTTCTTCGTTATTTTACCATTTTTTTAAAATATATTAATGGTGCAATATTCCTATTTTTTAGTGCCAAACCTGGTTAAAAAAAATCAAGATTGCCATGTGTACAGAGTTCTTAACGCTTTTATTTAATGCCAGAAGCAGTTTTATATCAAGATTAGTCACAAACCATCGAGTTCAATGCCTTGTTGAATCCTCAAAACAGAGTATGTCCACATGAATGCATGTACACTTGAGACTGTTCATAAACAACTGTTTGTTCGTTTTCCAGAAACAACTGTATTTGTTCATTTTCAATAAGCAACTGTATTTGTTCGTTTTCCATAAATGACTGTATTTGTTCATTTTCCATAAACAACTGTATTTGTTCGTTTTCCATAAACAGCTGTATTTGTTCGTTTTCCTTAAACATCTGTATTTGTTCGTTTTCCTTAAACAACTGTATTTGTTTGTTTTCCATAAACATCTGTATTTGTTCGTTTGCCATAAACAACTGTGTTTGTTCATTTTCCATAAACAACTGTATTTGTTCATTTTCCTTAAACAACTGAACTGTATTTGTTTGTTTTCCATAAACAACTGTATTTGTTCGTTTTCCTTAAACAACTGTATTTGTTCGTTTTCCTTAAACAACTGTATTTGTTCGTTTTCTTTAAACAACTGTATTTGTTCATTTTCCTTAAACAACTGTATTTGTTCGTTTTCCTTAAACAACTGTATTTGTTCGTCTTCCATAAACAGCTGTATTTGTTCGTTTTCCTTAAACAACTGTATTTGTTCGTTTTCCTTAAACAACTGTATTTGTTCGTTTTCCATAAACAACTGTGTTTGTTCGTTTTCCTTAAACAACTGTGTTTGTTCGTTTTCCATAAACAACTGTATTTGTTCGTTTTCCTTAAACAACTGTATTTGTTCGTTTTCCTTAAACAACTGTATTTGTTTGTTTTCCATAAACAACTGTATTTGTTCGTTTTCCTTAAACAACTGTATTTGTTCATTTTCCTTAAACAACTGTATTTGTTCATTTTCCTTAAACAACTGTATTTGTTCATTTTCCTTAAACAACTGTATTTGTTCGTTTTCCATAAACCACTGTATTTGTCTTCCATTAACACGGCTTGGGTAGCTCAGTGAATTGTGCTTTACTAGAGACCTCAGCTGTGGTTCACTTCCTGTCAGAGGCATCTCTGTGGGAAACCAGCTGTGGTTCACTTCCTGTCAGAGGCATCTCTGTGGGAAACCAGCTGTGGTTCACTTCCTGTCAGAGGCATCTCTGTGGGTTCACTTCCTGTCAGAGGCATCTCTGTGGGAAACCAGCTGTGGTTCACTTCCTGTCAGAGGCATCTCTGTGGGAAACCAGCTGTGGTTCACTTCCTGTCAGAGGCATCTCTGTGGGAAACCTTTTCCCTCATCTCACATCTCATTTTCCTCTGAGGTTGCTGTCCCAGTATAACCTTATGTGTTAACAGGATATAAAAATCCACTTCATTGTATTGTATTCTATTTAAGGTGGTCAAAAACAGAGGATAGCTTTGGCAAGAGCAATACTTAAGGTAGGTCATTGTATTTTCACTCTTCTGTTGCCTCTTTACTCGGGAAACGTAATTCCCAGCACCAAGTTGATTTTACTTTGAACACTAACGATTTCGATAACACTGCTGCTGATGATAATGTTGTGTTTGCTGTATTAACATGCAAGTGTACACCCATATCGATACTGTTACTTTATACCATATTTATGGGGCAATGACACCCTGGTTAGGTGTTGTATTTGTGACAGTGGCACTGAAAGAAACCGTTAGGTTTGGAGGCAAGCATGTGACCGCCAGAACACAACACTCCCATGAGACATTTACTTTTAACGGTGTTTGTGTTATAATTATAACTATACTTTATTCGTGATATAGAACTAGTCTTTATCAATGTTATTCATAGAGAATATCATGTTAGTGCCTGCTCATATTCAGTTTATCAGGTGAGGCTGAGAAAAAAATTAAGCCAGAGGCTGTGCCGAGGGCTTACTATTTTTTAGTGCCAAACCTGGTAACTGGATTTGATCAGACACTAACATTATGTTCTATTTATAATGTTGATCGTTTAAAATAATTAATTTACCTTTCTTCCAGTTTCTTTCCTTTCAAAAATACGATGACGTCATCAACAGAGGCACACCTGAAGGGATAGAAAAGTAACTGCCGAGATAAGATTTTATCTCAAGCACCCTGTTTCTCGGCATAATTATATATATCGACATGATAAATACCATATCTTAGTTAATGCATCCATTCTGTATTGATTTCAGGATCCAAGAATATTGCTGTTAGATGAAGCCACCAGGTATATGGGGTTATAAATTAATATTGACACTAACTTATAAGCATTAATTAATTTCCTCAATGTTAATACTATGAAAGAGTTATTTGATACTGTAGATTTTAGACTTGTTTTAGATTTCCTTAAAGAGATCAGACTATATAAATCATTATATTGTGTTCTTATATATATTTACTTGTTTATATACCCGTTGACGAGCATTTGTTGATTTACATACATAGTTTATATTACACCTTATCATCCCTTATTTTTTAATAGTTTTATCTTCATATATTTACATTAATTTTAAATTAATTCTTCATTTTTCATAATTTTTTGTGCACAATATGACCTATTTATGTGTTGACGTGCCGTAAAACACCATTCATTCATTCATTCATTAATTAATTTCCTCACAATAGAAATCTTAAATAGCTTGACTCTGATCAGTTTCTGGTGTACATAGTTCTACCATCTTAGAACTTCTGGCTTGAACTGAGCATTTGTACATATCAGGAAGGAGGCTCGGTAGCTCAGTGGATAAGGCCTCGGCTTTAGAGCTACAGATCTCTGATTTGCTTGGGTTTGCTCTCTGGTGGAGGCAGGTCTGATGGGAAACTTCACCCTTCATCTCATCTCCCCCAGATTGTTGTCCCCATATAACGTAATATGATGTGTTAACAGGACGTAAAACCCGTTTTCATTTCAGTTCATTACAAATCAAGATGCAGTGCCTCATGTTTTTAATGTATTTAATGTGAATTGAGTGGAATGAAGGTAGAATAAATATTACCGTAAAGGGTTAGAATACCAGCTATACTCGTCAAATATTGATATGGTATAATACGGGTTCTAAGAACAATTACAATAAATGGTTGAATTGCTGTTTCCCTACCTACCGACGGGAGGACTCTATCCTAAAAAAAAATGATGAGAATTAATTCTATGTAATTCTTGTTTGCAATCTTCAGTATGTTTTTCTTTGATTTTAAGTTTGTCCAGAAAAAATATTATACCTACCTACCAATCCACTTATGAAATCCTTGGTCTGGAAACTGCAAACAATTTTTTTTGGATAACCTCCTTACTTCAATAATTTTACAGTGCACTTGATGCCCAGAGTGAATACTATGTAAAGGAAGCTCTGAATAGACTGATGGTTGGTCGCACGGTCATCACCATAGCACACAGACTATCTACAATACGATCGGCTGACCAGATAGCCGTGTTGGACAATGGTATTGTGGCCGAACTGGGAAGTTACGGTCAGCTTATAGCAAAAGAGGACGGAATATTCAGGAAACTTGTGGAACAGCAAACTATCGAGAGGTCCTAGGAATATATAAACTGTTCATAAAAATACCAATTTAAAAAACTTGCGGGAAAGCAAAGCATGACGTGTATGGTTATTTGTTATTTCTATATGTGGCAATAAAAATCAAAGAATAGATCACTGTACGTTTATAGGTTAAAATACTAAATAGACAATAATTTGATTATAAATTGTTTAAAATAGACTATACTTAGATTTTGTCATTTAGTCTTGGAAGATACGTACATCAGGGGAATCAGGCACTTTCAAAATGTGTGACCGCGAATAGTAGTGAATTCATGACGCGATGAATAGAAGTGAATATGGGATACCCATGATCATGCATAGAAGTGATTCATGTTATCATGCATAGAAGTATTTCATGATCGTGCCCAGAAGTAATTCATGATCGTGCATATAAGTAATTTATGTTATCATGCATAGAAGTATTTCATGATCATGCGTAGAAGTATTTCATGTTATCATGCATAGAAGTATTTCATGATGGTGCATAGAAGTAATTCATGATCATGCATAGAAGTAATTCATGATCATGCATAGAAGTATTTCATGTTATCATGCATAGAAGTATTTCATGATGGTGCATAGAAGTAATTCATGATCATGCGTAGAAGTATTTCATGTTATCATGCATAGAAGTATTTCATGATGGTGCATAGAATTAATTCATGATCATGCATAGAAGTATTTCATGTTATCATGCATAGAAGTATTTCATGATGGTGCATAGAAGTAATTCATGATCATGCGTAGAAGTATTTCATGTTATCATGCATAGAAGTATTTCATGATGGTGCATAGAAGTAATTCATGATCATGCATAGAAGTATTTCATGTTATCATGCATAGAAGTATTTCATGATGGTGCATAGAAGTAATTCATGATCGTGCATAGAAGTATTTCATGTTATCATGCATAGAAGTATTTCATGATGGTGCATAGAAGAAATTCATGAATGTACATAGAACTTAGAAGTATGTCATGATCATGCATAGAAGTATGTCATGATCTTGCATAGCAGTATGTCATGATCATTCATAGAAGTAATGGGGGTGGGAGGGTGGTGGTTTCTTATTTTATTTTAAAGTGTAGGTAATTCAACTTTGTCAAATGTAAATTATCAAATTTGTCAAAAAATATTTTTTCCAATACCACACAAGTGTTCTGTCAGATATACGCCAAAATGCACCATTGCATAGCAAAGTTTAAAAAAAGCCGGGGGAACATCATGCCCCCACACCCCACTAGTTTGTTGGGCCTGTATATGCATTTCAGGTCAGCTACTCCCCTGTCTGTCAGGGTCGCTATAAAGTAGGCTAGAGCTTTGGCAGCGGGGATATCAGGGGCATCAGGTTCAACCACGGTCGCTGGATGGTTAAGTATTGTAACATTCCCTTAATTTGTCCGAGAATGCCTTATTTATCTATATACATTGTAAATCAGGAACGACTATCTAGTATTGCTTTAATTTCGTCTTTAAGCATTATCACTGAAGTCAATTCCGTGAATAATGGTTAAAGTAAAGTGTAAATATGTACAAATTGTAGATGATCATGCATGAAAGTGAATAATATATTTGAAACTAAAATCAGTCTTTAATTATGTCCCCTCCGCTTTATGGTGCATAGGGTGTGGGGACTAGGTGCTGGCTGACCATACATAAGATTGAATAATATATAATATAAAGAATAATATATTTACATTAAAACAGTTTCTATTTTTAGAAGCTGAATTTTTTTACAAAAAAAAAAATAAAAAAATTAAAACAGTTTAATTTAATATTCCGCCACCATTGTAATGACCGTAGGGTAAGGGGAGGAGGAGGCCATATAACATTTAGGCTTGACCGTGATGTCTGTCCATCCAGTTTATATATTAGTACTTGTGTTACTAGGGTTAGAATTTCTCAGACACCTTGAACAACAGGTGATAAAAGGCATTAGCCATAAAAAAGTACAAACGTCCGTCCTATAAATTTTGTGTGTCTGCCTTCAATAGTTTTTGACAGATTGTCTTGTAACTTGATACAAGATGGCAGCCACTAATAAAAATGGTACAAACTTAGAGACATTCTGAAAGACATTCCAATTTCCCTATGAAAATTTGTGCTTTTCATCATCGTAAAATATTCAAGATGGCCGCCTCCATAATTAAAATTTTATATAGAATTATATTGGGCAAAATGTATATTAAGCATATCTTTTTTCCTGAACTTCTTTTAGGATATTTGAAATTTGGACACAATGTTTCATGGGTAGAGCCTTTATACCCATTTCATACCAGTAGTGTTTTTGTCCGAGGTAGAACATATATTTGTAATGATGTGTCACTTTCAATAAGGCAGTATTACCTTTATGGATTTAGGTGTGAAATGTTTTGTTTGACATGTAACATTTTATACTGGTTAAGTTTACAATAAAGCTATGAATGAGATCTACATGTTCTTTCATGAATGAGGTTTTACTTCATTGTCAAATATTCACAGTAGTGCCATTATGGATCTGTTTGTTACTGCCTTTTTTGTGAAAATTTCAAGATGGCGGAGAAGGCAACGCAAACTCTACTTAGATCTATATGATCTTCTTGTTATACATTTATTATATGATATTTAAAACATTTAATTACCACAATAATTTATTAAATTTACAAATAAACAGAATGAATTTATACATAATGTTTTACTCTTTGTACACTCCATTTTGACCCAAAAGATGAAAAGAAAACAACATCCAAGCAAGGTCCATTTTACACTCACCAGGTGTTCAAATTATGGGTTTTAACCCTTAACCCACTAAGCATGACTATAATAGCCTTTGCATCCATTGTAAGCCCATATCAGCCTGCGAGTCACTCATTATATATATATGTAGCAGTTGTTAACAGTTGGAGTTACAGTAAAGTTTAGTTTCTACAGCAGATGTGAAGTTTCTGAAATCAGAAAGTTCATATTTGCCTTATAACCCTATATTGTGTTGTGATGCCGTAAACACAGTTTAATTAAATTAAAATTGTTTTGTAACAAGGATGGTTAATGATTGTTGTATATAAATGTGGCTTTATTCGTGCACAAACTTTATCTTTCTTCGACATCATTCCTCCAAGATCACCGCTGCGGGTTTCAAATCCCACTGGGAGCTCAACTTTTAAGTGAGAAAGTGTTGATTCTTACGGATGGCAGGAAGTATACAATACTGGTTTTACCCAGGAATAAGTTTGAAGTCTGCCTCCGCATAAAAAAATGTCCGTCATGCATAGCCTAAAATGTGCTGGAAAATGGCGTTAAAACAAATTCCTCCAAGATCATTTTGTTCACTACTTTAGCTCTACTGGTCAAATACCATGGCAGCGTATGCAATGACATGCTTTTTATGCCCTTGCCAAGATTGTCCTTTCGTTCATCGTCTGTCCGTCGATTTTGCTCACATTCTCAAAATGCTTTCATGAATTACTCCGCATATTTTATTTATTGATCTCTTAGGTCGTACAAAAATATTCCGTCATATTTCTGATCATCTGCGACCACAAGGTGAAGGTCACACACTTGGAAATTTTGCATTTAGGTCTGCTTTCAGTAAAAAAGTTATATTTTGCTTATATTCTCAAAATGCTTTCAAAAATTACTTTCATATTTTATTTGTTAATTACTAAAGGTTTTACAAAAACATCCCCTCATATTTCTGATCACCTGCGACCACAAGGTCAAGGTCACACAATATGAAGTTTTGCATTAAGGTCTGCTTTCAGTAAAACGTTAAAGTTATATTTTTTCTCATATTCTCCGAGTGCTTTTATGTATTACATTCACATTTCTAGTTTAAAACTTTTTTTGACATCGTTCATCACCACTGATCGGAATTTCATTAAACCACTAGGATATTCAGTCCTATGTCTAGTTTGGCCCATCATGAGATTCATTGCAAATAATTGAGGGTGTTGATACTTCAGCCTTGAAACCTTCCAGGCCCCTGTCGAAAAAGGGCCAAAAACATAGTCAAGTTTTGTTTGAATTGTTATTGGACCCAATCAAAAATGTGTGGGTTTGATCCCTGCCATTGCCAAATGTGCTGTGTCCCTGAGCAAGACACTTTATCTGCATTTGTTTAGTATTGGTTCTACCGTGGAAGACATTGAATAAAGACATCTTCTTGCTCATACATAACAAACAATTAGGCAGTTGCCCAATGTTTATAACCACTTCACAACCAAGGGAGTTGAATTGTGGTTTCATTACCTGAACCTTTCTAACTGCAAAACTGCTGCAAATTCTAATGAAGCTGGAGCCACTATCTTTGTTTTCTGCCACCGCTCAAGTAGCACCTGAAGCAATGCAGGGGTGATGAAAACCTTTAATGAACATGGCAAAATTAACGTGAATTTGGGGCTGATTTTACCCTTCCCTCTGCCCGGATAAGCAGTTGCCCGGGAATAACACAAAGTCACAACTGAAATTTCAAGATGGGCCCATTCTAGAGAGCATTCTCTGTGGTTTTCGATTGTATGTGTGGATCTCAGGCTAAGCTCTTGCCTAAATGACTGGTGAGGTTTAAACTACCTAAACTGACTTAGCAAGCATACCAACACCAAGCTGAGGATTTCTTTTTGTCGAGTGTCGAGTTTCGAGTAAGAAACGTGAGTTTCGAGTAAGTAAAGTGAGTTTCGAGTAAGAAATATTAAAAGTGAGTTTCGAGTTTGAATAAATAAAAAGTGAGTTTCGAGTAAAACAAGTAAAAAATGAGTTTCGAGTAAAACATATCAAAAATGAGTTTCGAGTAAGACAAGTAAAAAGTGAGTTTCGAGTAAGAAATATTAAACTCACTTTTACTTACTAAACTTACTACTTACTTAAAGTGAATCTCCACCAAGCTGGGATATGTTTTCTGGTCTGGATCGGGATCAAATCAAAGACCCCTGGATCACTAAGCCCAAGTTATTACACAACCTCTTGGGAGCAAGGCAGAAGCAGGCAGAACAAGCATACATCTTGGAAAGAATCACAAAGTATGAACACAGGCTTTTATAGTGTTTTATTCATGTGTATATCTAGGTGACGTGATATACTCTACAATGATCAGAAGCACGTACCAACTTGTACAAACATTATTTGTATATTTACTAAACACACACTTTTGTAAGTCTCAAACATTAATTGACTATTTTCTGAACAACATGAATGTCCAGCATCATTAAACAATATTTCATTAAAGGGACACAAGGCAAATTTGAAGAGGATCAAGTATCCAAATCACCTTGACGAAGTGAGTTTTAAAAAAAAAATCACTAGGTAAATACTGTAATTAAAACATTATGCCAAGTGTTACATTTAAAGAAACTTACCCGCCAAATAACGGCAAATATCACTACAAAGTTTATCAAAACTCTATCCAGGTGTTTAGGTCATGTAATAATGTGTATGTGCCGTAAAAGTATGGATTTGTTTACTGGTTCGTAAAATACCCGTGACTGAATATGTGTGAAATGAAGTATGAGTTGGTAACTCTTAATTCAACGATCCAGTTTTGGTGTTTGTTCTGGCTGGTTTAAGCTGGTTTTATTGTGTCTACAGAGTTTGAATTCTCAAAATATATAAGTTATATATGTACCTCATTGTCAGTAACTTTAAAAATGGTGCACATTTGTTGTTACATTTGCCTGTTGATGGCAGGATAGGGACTTCAAACCGTATGCTATTACATTGTCCAGCTGCTGATCAGTCATTTCCCCCAAAACACCCCTTTGTCACAAATGGAATGGTCTTAATTCAAAGAAAGTACAGTTCATTATACATACGAGGGTCATTCAATAAGTTCTGTCACTAACGCGTTTTAACAATTATGTGCTCGTTGTGAGTGTTAATGTTTGGTACCAAATGAAAGAGAGTTTCAATACCATTCCATTGATGGTAAAATAAATGCTGTATCTTATGTGTGACAAAAGTTATGGAACATGTAATATACATCACTTATACATACTGAGGCATTTTCGTCCTGAGTTTTTTTCAGGTGTGTTAACTGTTACTTTTTTAAATGCCTGTTTCTCTTTAAGAACTTGTCGAAGACCTTTGAAATTTCTCATACATTACCAGTTATATCTGTGCATTACAAGATTCAGAATTTAAGCATGGTAGATGAAAAGGCATTGTCTTAGAAATTAACATTTTAAGCTAACATATAAAATTAATTTAATGATAAATGGACATTAAATGGAAGGGCAGTCTTCCGAAATAGCGTTTTTGGATGATCAATATTTTCACTAAACATTGTGCAAAATTCTACAATAATGTGTTGAATATGAAATTTAAACACTGAAGGACTAGGATTTGTAAAAAAAATATGAAAACATATTAATACTATGAGAATAATTACGACATCTAAAAGATATTATAACATTTCCGTAAACAAAATGAAGAAAATCAGTGTTATTTCCGCTAAAATTAGGGGATATGCATTCATTCATATCTGGTTTACATCAAGACCTTTCCGAATTATCAACAATAATTTAATGGATTATAGGCGAATAACAACAGATGGCGTACAAGAAAATTTAAAAGCATAGAATTATTCAAATAATTTTTACAATGTTTTGTAACAAGGACATTTTCAGAGATGCCAGTATCCAAAAGGTGTGGTAATTCAAGGGTATAAAAACCGGAATTTTTTCATTTTTGTTGTGGAATTTAAGAGAGCGATCCCAGTAGTACTATAAATACACTACTTTATCTCAGTGTAATATCCAGTTCAAAGGATATATGCCTAGTGACAGAACTTTTTGAAGCACCCTCGTATGTAGCTGGTTAAGGGCTTATCATGTTATACATGATATATATACATGTCCGACAAATAACTACAACAATGATACATACTGGTATTCATTATATAATGCAACTATAGCTGTCAATTGAAAATAATTCTCGATATCCTCGTGCTTTTTGCTTTATATTACAGTCCAATGCATTACCTTTTAAATGATATCAAACTTGTTATAATCCGTGCCATAGTTTTGATTTGATCGTCATTTTGAGTAGACATATTCATATACACTGTGTATAATCATGGTTAGTATTTCAGCTCCTAAATACGGGGTTATATAAAAACACGTTTTAGACTTGGATTAAGTGCCCGGAACATATTCAATGAACTTGGTGATGCTTATGGAACTAATAAAGTGTCCTATGCCACAGTTACACGCTGGATTAAAAAATTTAAAAGTGGAATTAATTCAATTGAAGATAAGCCCCGTCCTGGAAGACCATTTAGTGTGGTGACACCCAAAAATAGTCAAAAGGTGAAGGAGTTATTAGCAAAAGTTGCTAGAATAACTACTGGTCAGTTAGCTAAGTGCCTAGGCATATCAACCGGATCCGTCTTTAAAATATTGAAGAAAGTTTTGAAGGTTAGAAGAATTTCTGCTAGATGGATCCCCCACATCTTAACGGAAGACCAGAAGAAGCAGCTTGTTTTGCTAGCCCGTAAATTGTTGAAAAAATACCCTAAATTTGACCAACGAGCGTTTTCAAACTTAGTGACAGGCGACGAAACTTGGGTACATTATTATGAACCTACCAGGAAAACAAGTAATAAAATATGGGCAACGAAAAATACCAGAAGACCATCTGTAGCAAAACGGACCATTAGTGTGAAGAAATTGATGTATGCTATTTTTTTCAATAGTCGCGGGGAAACGGTGCAAGTGGCGATTCCTTGGGGTAGAACAGTAACAGGAACTATGTATAGGGACCTTGTATTGAACAAAATGGAACAGAGGTTAAGAAAACATCGCCCAGCCCTTGGCTTATTACGCATGTCACTGTTACACGATAATGCTCCTGCTCATAAGTCTAAGACGGTTAACATGTTTTTGAAAGAAAAGAGCGTGACTGTACTTTGTCACCCTCCATATTCTCTAGACCTGGCCCCTTGTGACTTTTTTTTGTTTCCCAGCATGAATAAACACTTAGAGGGCCGAAGATTTCGCTCCAGAAATGCGATTGGTTCTGCAATATTCCAGTATCTGGAAGGTGTCCCTAAAAAGGACTATGCCAGCGCTTTCCAAAATTGGATTAAAAGGTTGAAATTGTGCATACATGTAAAGGGAGAGTATTTTGAAGGGATGTAATAAAAATTGTGTACATATGATTGTTAATTTGTGTTTTGTAATGATAGTTGCATTATATAATGAATGTAAACAGCTAGCAATTAATCATCACAAGTAGACTTGAATATTCAGCTAACAACATTTCAGGGTGCCTAGACGTTGAATATGAATCAAGATTAAGATTTAAGATTTTATTACTTGCTATATGTTTTCATGCCCGATATGGTTAGATAAAATGAAAATAGACACTCCTGGATCTGTTTACAGTCTTGCCATAGCCATCCATTACGCTACAGGTATGAAAACATACAAAAGTAATAAAAAGGGGCAATGTCCATAACTTTTAGCTTATAAAACACAAAATAATTACATTAATAAACATTCTACAACTACCATTATTGAATATTTACTAAACAGAAACAAGCTGTTTTGACAGAATTCAATAGCGGTACTTTTCAAAAAAAAGTACCGCTTGATCGGGTTGAACTCGTAGCCCACACTAAAATTACACTCGCAGGTAATAGTAGATGAGCGCGTAACCAATTGAGCTAGATGGGTATTATCAAAAGCTAATGCGCTTATGAATGACACATAAGCTACAGAAATATAAATAATGCAGTCCCACCAATGTTTGCAAACAATAAATAAAAATAAAATAAATCTTCTTGATTGATTTTATTACAAGATACTTAATTGGGTCTAGGCTCATGTTTTCATACACACATTACACTGAATAAAAATCTAAAAGACAGTATCCCTTTAACTTGCCAAGCATACTCAGTAATTTAAAATACAACCATCATTAGACATGCACATTTGAACATACATTTGCATCTCCCATTTTAAATTATCTATAAAGAAACTAAATAACGGCACAATTACTATATCACTGTCAACTTCGATCCAGGTCATATAGTAATTTAAATGTGCTATTAAAATTATAGGTTTATTCACAGTTTCTTAAAATACACATAATTGAATTTATTTATTTTGGTTGGTGTGTGTGGGGTGGGTGGTATGGCCTGGCTGGTTAAAACTGTTAGTATTGTGTTTATAGAGTTTGGATTCTCAAAATATGTAAGTTATACATATAGTTTGTTGTCAGTAGGTTCAGGTGAGCTAAGAAAAAGGAGGTCCAAGAGGGCTTGTGGACACTCTACTTGCTAAAGTTTATGTATAAGGTGCCATATTTACTCTTTCAAAAACCATTAACCAGAACATGGCGATGATATATGCAACTAGACTTGGTACTGATCATCCCTGCCTATTTCATTGACATCCAGCCAGAGGTTCAGGAGAACTAGTCTGTACAAAGTAAGTGTATTAAAACCTTTAATGGGTCATAACTATGCCAAAACTCATTCAAATGGAACACGACAATGAAATGCGCAATAGGCTTGGTACTAATCATCCCTGCCAAGATTCGTTGAAATCCAGCCAGGGCAACAGGAGAATTAGTTCGGACAAAGTTTGTGCATTAAAACCTGAAACTTGCCAAAAAATCATTCAACCAGAACATGGCATTGACAGGTGCAACTAGACTTGTTACTGATCATCCCCGCCAAGATTCGTAAAAATCCGGCAAGGAGTTCACAAGAGACTAATCTGGACAAAGTTTGTGTATTAAAACATAATTCTGCCAAAAATTTGACAGGTGCAACTAGGCTCGGTACTGATCATCCCCGCCAAGATTCGTAAAAATCCGGCAAGGAGTTCATAAGAGACTAATCCGGACAAAGTTTGTGTATTAACATTTAAAGGGCCAAAATTCTGCCAAAAATCATTCAACCGGAATATGGCGAAGACATGCACAACTAGATTTGATACTGATCCTGCTTGTGAAGTTTTGTTGAAATCCGGACGGGGGTTCAGGAGAACTAGCCCCGAAAAGGTTTGTGTATCAAAAAACTTTATAAAGTGCCATAACTCTGGCAAAAATAAGTAAACTTGAACACGACGACGACATGCATAACTAGGCTTGGCGTTGATCATCCCTGCAAAGTTTCGTTGAAATCTGGCAAGGTATTTAGGAGAACCAGACAAAGTTTGTGTATTAAAACTTTTAAAGGGCCATAACTCTGCCAAAAATCATTCAACTGGAACACAGCGATGATATGAACAACTAGACCTGGAACTGATCATCATTAAAGTTTCGTTTAAATCCAGTGAGGGGTTGAGGAGAACTAGTCAGGACAAAGTTTGTGTATTAAAACTTTCAAAGGGCCATAACTCCACCAAATTCACTCAACCGGGACACGGTGACTATATGTACAACTAGGCTTGGTACTGATCATCCCTGCAAAGTTTCACTGAAATCCGGCCATATGAAGGCTCTTTTGTCCTAATGCGTCCAAAATATAGCATATTCAGAAAATCAAGGGCCATAACTCCGCGGATATTAACAATCTGGTAAAGCTTGGTAAAGATCAGATGAAATATGAAGGCCCTATAATCTTAACAAGGTAATAGTTAAGACAGACGGATGACGGACAACTCGCCATCCCACAAGCTCTACTGGACCTTGGCCAGTAGAGCTGAAAACAAGCAAATTCAGAGAAATACGGTCCACCACCTGATAGGAACTGCCAATGTGATATGTAGTAAAAAATGTCAACAAAAATATTCAATATTTAAATATCAAAGGGCTATAACTCCAGCATGATAAATGCAATCTGGCTGGTTATTTAACTTGACTGAGATATGCCTATAAACACTGACCCAAAGTTTCATTAAGATTGGATTATTAAAATTATTGAGCGGAAACTGCAAAAATCTTTAATTTCAAAAATCCAAGGGCCATGACTCCGGCATGATAGGTGGGATCTGGCTGGTTATCAAACTTGAACAAGAAAGATATTATGACTATAAACATCTACCCCAAGTTTCATCACAATTTGATTTTTTTTTAAAAATGAAACAGATAAAATATATCCCTTCATAAAATACTGCTTTTATACACATGTATTTGTGATATTTGAAAAGGCTTTAAGTGTGCTGCATACACATACAATTAACTGAAATACCAAAACATACACATACAAAGTACTGAATCTTTAAAATCTATTTCAAGATTTTTTAGTGCGAATATTAAGCCTTGAATACACCCGATATATGAATATGAAGTTTTTCATTGGATGAACCATATAAAAGCAAGCTCTGTGGGTGAGGCCTTACATATAATGGACTGTTCTTTCTTTGAATTAAGACCAATCCATTTATGTGACAAAGGAGTGTTTTGGGGAAAATGACTGATCAGCAGCCTGTCAACCCTGATGTGGGTTTACAATGGACACAAAGGCTATGATAGTCGTGCTGAGCGGTTTAAAAGCTGCAGACCTATTCACTGCAGGGTTCTTTTCTGGGCATTGTATGTATGATGATAAACTTCCTCCTTCATCACATCCAGCTCTGAGGTAGCTGTCCGAATAAATGACCTTGTGTGTTACTTCATAACCGAGGTCGCTGTCCGAATAAATGACCATGTGTGTTACTTCATATCTGAGGTGGCTGTCCGAATAAATGACCATGTGTGTTACTTCATATCTGAGGTCGCTGTTCGAATAAATGACCTTGTGTGTTACTTCATAACTGAGGTCGCTGTTCGAATAAATGACCTTGTGTGTTACTTCATAACTGAGGTTGCTGTAAATGACCATGTGTGTTGCTTCATAACAGAGGTCCTGTCTGAATAAATGACCATGTGTGTTGCTTCATAACCACATAAATTTCGAGTAAGGTATACCTAAGTTTTACATTTTATCGGAGACACTTTAGAAAAGAAATCCTGAAAGGATCAAAGCTCATGCCCACGCAGTCTCAAATAAACAAAAGCACACATTTACTTATTCCTAGCGCTAGTCAATAATATGCATGATGAATGTTCTTTCACTGGTAAATCATATTTCACCCACTAATTGTAGTAAATAGAGATTATTTAACTGCTTGGATCGATTATAGGGAAATCCTTCACAAGATGGGAGGCATGTGGTTCTTTTCACGAACGAGCGGATGCAAGTGAGTGAAAAAACAACTCTACCATCAAGTGAAGGATTTCCATATAAACGATCCAAGCAGATAAATTATCCATTTTTTACATTTTAAATCGTTTACGATTTTAACCAGAATGTTTGGCTTTGTTGAATGCTATCACCGGATGACGTCGACATCAGCAACACTTTATTGATGTCAAAACTCGACTTCACAGTTAGTTATTTTTGTGTTCGGAGTTAGTTATTAATATTTAGCGATTATGAATATTCTTTCACTGAGAAATCCCAATCATTCACCGATAGAAATGTAATAAACCATCATGAACGAGGATTCATTTCTTAAATAATGGTTATAACAAATGAACATTAACATATTTATCAGCAGGACATGTTTATTCATAATATTTTACAAGTAACTTTGTTTTATTATATAGTGCAAGATATTGTATGTGTAAGGTTGGTAATTTATCCTATTACTATATATGCAATACTCAATCTCATTAAAATCAAATCCTAATTACGCTTTGATACTCTCCGCTTCTAGGATCTGACAACACTGACTTGGAGGTCACGTGAGGTCGACCTTTCATCTAATCAATATTCATGAGAAGATCAAGTAAATTCAACCAAAGAAATTGCGCGTTTCATATGCACTTCAGATGATGTTCGAATAAACTGAACAAACGAAAATGCACATAAAACACAAATATCCGAAAAATGATAAAGTCGTCGCGTGTTATTGCTGTGGATTGCATGATAAATTCAAAGATATGCATAAAACCAGGGCTTCCACTAAGGTTCAAATTTAGGAAGTTCGAACTTCCTGTGTATCAAATTTGAAAGTTCATGGGGAAAATGTAGGAAGTTCCAGTGTTTGGTCATGGCATTCATACTCAGTCTTTGAGTCAGTGATTCCGCGTGTTGGTGAGGGAAACAACACATCTAAATTGTTAAAAAGTAAAAAAGGATATTTATAATCATCCATATGTTTATAAAAGAAAACATTTGATGACATGATTATATAAACGTTTTCAAACTAAAAATACTTAATTGGCGTGCCATACCCCACCCACAAGTTTTACACAGTGAATTACATTTTGCAAACAATTTTCAATTTATCAGTCCAGGAAAGCTTTTAAATTGGCATACATTAATGAAAGGTATGTAAAACTGTCAAGTGTAGGAATAAATGTAACAGATTCATTTATTATCAAAGCAATCGATTGTTTTTGCCAGTGATAATTTCACTTCCGTGTTTAGTCTCAATTCGCGAAGAGTTCTTTCCCCTAGGTAAGAGATTATTAAATATTGTTTGTATATCAGTACTTCCGTTTCTATTTGTAAATTTGATAAATACATAGAAAAATGACACAAAGATATAAAAGAAATAGCCTAAAAATTGTAATCTGTTTGTGTAAGGAGTTTCAACTTTGTGGTTAATGAATATAAATTAAGCAATTTGGCATCGAGATTATATTTTGATATTTTTCATTTTGTGAAATGCGCGGCTAGGCCAATTATCTAATTAACACTCTCCTCTCACCAGTCATGCGTGTGACCCTTGATAAAAACTGGACAAAACCGATTTTACCTGTCAATTACAGGATCCACTGAGTTTTAATTGCTTTACAACTCGTTACGTCGGCAGTCTCTAATGAAATTAGAATATGGCGGGGCTATAATCGGTAATTTACAGATTATGGGACGTCCGTAGTAAAGAATCGTGGCGTACTTTGAAGTTTTTAGAAGTACACTGTACGCCTTTGATGTTAATTTTCGCCGTACAACTACGATTTTTGGACGTAATTTACGGCTGTACGCCCGTTAACGGAAGCCCTGATAAAACGGCATGTTTTACATCAAGAATACAAAGAAAATCATGGACGCAGTCAACATTCTATTTGTATCTGGAAAATATACATTCTCCAGAGATTATTGAGACAGGTTTTCTATATAGTATGTCAATGCGTCTGGCCCGTTTAGCTCAGTCGGTAGCCAGGTCGACTTTTACGACATTCTATTATTGTTACCGGCGAGAGTAATTTTATTGTGGGTTATGAGTTCAATCGCAGAAAGCGGTACTCTTTCTTTTTTTCTCTGCTATTGAATTCCGTCAAACAATCTTGGTTTTATCAGTAACTATTCAATAATGGTTGGTGTGTTATGTCAACACAATTATTTTGTGTTTTATAAGCTAAACGTTACGGACATTGTCCCTTTCAATACTGAGCGTAAACTGCACCACATCGTTTGACTGAAATGGAACACGCGCAGTGAAGCAGTCTATACTGAGCGATTTTGTAGGCTGAAATCTGATTGGCTAATCGTAAGGTCAATCTGACGTGACCTCCAATGCAGTGTTGTCAGATCCTTTTAGCGTAGAGTATTGTGATAAAGGGTCTGATTTAATGAGATTGATGCAATACTAGATCTATTTATTTTAACCCTGAACAATAAACACATTTGTGAAATTTATAATACCAGTATACAACTTGTATAAAATGCTAGTTATAATTTTATACATTATAGTTAGTATTTTATACATGTATTTAAATAGAACGTATAAATATGCCCTTCGAATAATACTGATACTATAATAATTAACCTGACAGTATTTTGATTTATTGATGAATAGTCACAAAGACGTATCTTTGCATAGCACTTAAAAGCAGACGAGATCAACACTGTAAAGAAAGCTTAACGGCAATCTAGGAAAATCAACAAGAGGTTAATGAGCTTGAAGCTGGATCAGCCATGGGAACTTGTGAAGTTTTATGGAAATAGGACCAGCACTCTATGTAAACACAGATGGATGGCTGCTGGCAGCCATCAGCCATCAATATACACGAGGTTGACATCAAATCAAAAGAATTTTGTTTAGGACCAACTACATGTCATGTCATTTTAGTAAAGGTTCCACATCAATACCACTTCGAAGCAGTGGCCACATAGTTGTATTTTTAAAATCTATTTATAGCTATGGCTGTCATCTTGAATTACCGGTCAATCTGGTCTTTACGTTGGACCAACCAGACATCAAGAGCAACATTCCTGTAAAGTTTCATGAAAATCCATCAAGTAGTTTCAGAGGAGTAATTGCCACAAGTTTGTCCAGTATAATTCTATGTAAACAAAGATGGCCTCTGATGGCCATGTTTGATATTGATATGTCATGCTAGGATCAACTAGGCATCAAGAGCAACATTCCTATGAAGTTTCATGAAAATACGTTGTGTAGTTCACAGGAGTAGTAGCTACAAGTTTTTACTATATAACTCTTTGTAAACAAAGACTTGACATTTTGCTAGGATCAACTAGACATCAAGAGAAACATTCCTGTAAAGTTTCATGAAAATGCAACAAGTAGTTTCAGAGGAATAATCACCACAAGTTTTTCCAGTATAATTCTATGTAAACAAAGATGGCCTCTGGTGGTCATGTTTGATATCAATTTCAAATGAATTTTGTTTAGGACCAACTACATGTCACACAAGTCATATTAGTAAGGTTCCAAATCAATACTACTTATCGTTTTTGAAAAGCAGTCGCCACAAACTTGTATTTTTTAAAATCTATTTTTAGCTATGGCAGCCATCTTGAATTTCCGGCCAATCTAAATTTTTATTTAGGACCAACTAGATATCAAGAGCAACATTCCTGTAAAGTTTCATGAAAATTCATCGAGTAGTTTTAGAGGAGTATTCACCACAGGTTATTCCTATATAACACAATGTAAAAAATGATGGCCGCTGACAGCCATGTTTAACGTTGAATCAAAATCATTTTCAACAAGGACCAACATCATGTCATGCTGATCATTTAAGAAAAAATCCCATATCAATATCGCTTATAGTTTTCAAAAGAAACAAATTAGTTTTTTTTATTTTAAAAACCTATTTTTAGTCATCTTGAATTCCCGGCCGACCTGAAATTTTGCTAGGATCAACTAGACATCAAGAGCAACATTCCTGTGAAGTTTCATGTAAATCCGTCAAGTAGTTTCAGAGGAGTAGTCGCTACAAGTTTTTATTATATAACTCAATGTAAATAAAGAATGCCGAATCAAATAGTTTTTGACAAGGATTAACAACATGTCATGCTGATCATTTTAGAAAAAGATCCATATCAATATCACATAGTTTTCAGGAAGTTGTTTTTCAAAAATCTATTTTTAGCCGTGGCGGCCATCTTAAATTTCTGGTCTTCCTGAAATTTTGCTAGGATCAATTAGACTCCAAGAGCAACATTACTGTGAAGTTTCATAAAAATCCGTCAAGTAGTTTCAGAGGAGTAGTTGCTACAATTTTTTAATACATAACTCTATGTAAACAAAGATAGCCCCTGGCTGCCATGTTTAACGTTGAATCAAAACAATTTTCGACAAGGACCAACATCATGTCACTGTAGGAAAGGTCCTATATCAATATCACTTATAGTTTTCAAGAAGAAGGCGCTACAAACTTGTTTTTTAAAAATCTATTTTTAGCTTTGGCAGCCATCTTGGATTTCACATCAATGTGAATTTTTGCTAGGATCAATTAGACATCATGGACAACATTCCTGTAAAGTTGTATGAAAATCCATCCAATAGTTTGAGAGGAGTAGTCGCCGCAAAAAAAAAGTTGACGGACGGACCACTCTGCATGTGACAAGTGTGTTTGTGAGATTGCAGTGGTTGTATTTTACCCCGGCAACCACACGGGGCACATCAACATGAATTTTTGCTAGGATCAACTAGACATCAAGGGCAACACTCCTGTGAAGTTTCATGAAAATCCGTCAAGTAGTTTCAGAGGTTAAGGACCAACACCATGTCATGCTGATCATTTTAGAAAAAGTCCCCTATCAATATTGCTTATAGTTTTCAAGAAGCAGTCGCTACAAACTTGACCTACTATGTTTGTAAAGAACATAAACTGCCTTGCATGTTAATTGATTGATCCAACTTTCAATTTCTAGCTGTCCTTTATTGACCATACTTCCGAGTTCCCACAAACATTGGCAATGTGCTGCATTGTTTTGGTGGAACATACGCTTTTCTTGCAGGTGTAAATAATTGATGCTAAGTCTCTTGGGGTTATGTGCTTTATTGACACCTCGGAAATATCTATTAACCTATATTTCAATATATTCTCATCAATTCATTACTTGAAAAGTTCAACAAAAATTGTTTTTACATATTACTAGTTGTTGACTATATGGCACCAATAATATATTTAAAGCTAAAGATAAATAATGAAGAGAAATTGAAAACTTCAACTTTTATTTAATTACAGGCAAGCAGATTTAAGTAAAATGAAAACTGGATTAATAAATCAAGGTGATAATTTGATGCTTGATCACTATTTCCAAGATTGCCATTTGTCTCTTTATATCACATTACTACCATGAGTCCATGACAACAGACAGCACCAGCTGCAATATCACTCCCTCTTCACAATCTAGCCATTTACAACCAAAATGGGGCCTCATTCAGTACAATTAAATGTATACACTGTTAATGAACCATACTACTACCATGACAACTTAAAACCACAATATGTTTATTTTCAACCTCATTAACGGAAGTGGTACAGACTTGTAGGTATTGATGTATATTACCGTCAAATTTGCATTAAATCAACCGAACTCCCGAGGCTTTAATTGAAATAACTGATTAGAAACTAACCCTTTGGTTAAAAGTTATGCAGCATGTTGAATCTTTAATTATATGCACAATACCTGTGCTATAAATAAACCATTTGACCCTACACTCCACCTGTTTTATGCTAAGGGCAGTGTTCATGGATTGCAATGTAATAGTACATCACATGAGGTACTGAATCTATTTATTTGGCGTAGTTTGCCAAGTTTAAATTCAATTTCGCTGATTGGATTGCATACTTCCCTAAGTTATAAGGCTTTAAAGACTGACAACTGTATCAGTTGATGTTTTAATAAGCATTTTCTGCCTTTAATACAGAAAGCACAGGCAGCAAATCTACCAATATCATTTTGTCACAATCTAGGCATTTACAAAACAAATGGGGTCCAAATAAGTACCATTTAACATTTACACTGTTAATGAATTACATGACTACAACTGACAAACTTAGCACAGCACCAGCAACAAAACTACCGTTGTAAAAGCCACTCAGCAATCGATCACCGGTCATGACAACAATGAGCTCCTATTTCAAAATGTTTAAAATGCTTTAATAACACATAACAGTATGTCAGAACATGAAAAACAGTTTCAACACAGTACATTTCTCTGTACAGACAGAGAAAGTAAAACATAAAAAGAGCCTAAAAATTAACGAATGAAATGTATGTCTACCAATAAATTCATACATGTAATTTCTTAAAAAAATCATATAAGCAAAGTGCATTAGTCTGGTTTTCCACAAATGATGTTGATTCAACTTGATTGTGGCTCATATGTGAGGGAGGTGCAAGTTTTTCTTGATTGAAAACTACTGTTTTTTCTCCGACTCTCACTCTGTAATGAATGGCGATTCATGGCACATCAACATTTTATATAGTGCTTCAATTTTAAAGCCAAAAAACATAAATTTTTAGTACATATAAAATCCACCTCTCATCCTTCAAAATTTCGTAAAATGGCGGTCTTCATTAGATTATCCAACTAGACCTATCACTGAGTGAAGGTGATGAATACCCCCACTTCCTTGATATACTGATGATAATGGGGGAAATCAAAAATAATAAATTGTCTAAAATACAAGTTAATCATTAAATGTGAAAAAAAAACATTCTGAAATCCATAATTCTGAAAAAATTGCAGAATCAAAAATGTCTGATGCAGAGACACATCATATCATCAAGTGTGTACTTTATATCAAGTGTAATAATTGACTGATTGAATTGGGGTTTTACAGCGCACCAACACAAGAAAGGTTACATGGGGCCAAACAGGGATGAACATGCCAGGCTCATCCTCCATATATATCCAGATAAAATATGGAGAATGGGCCTAGAACCTTCTAACCTGCAGAACTGCAGAGTTGCTGAAAATTCTATTGTAGACACTCCATTTATGATGGAGCCAAGCTTCCACATTTGTATATGCAGTGTCATGAAGAAGACCTTGAATGAGCATACAATGCATGAAAATGTCTGAAGTGAGAGTAAAAAACAAAGGGCCATAATTCTATAATAATTAGTCAATCAACAATGTATGATGTAGAGAGACACAAGGTCATCAGTTGTTACGTGTATATGACGTTTGGGAACAATCCATTTGAAATTGTTTGAGAAATGGAAGTATTAAACATATGTTACAGTACATCATTCAATATTAGAGTGAACAATTCAAAGAAAGGGCCATAATTCTGTAATAAATTAGGCAATAAACAATGTCTGATGTACAGGGACATAAGGTCATCAGTCGTTATGCATATATGGAGTTTAGGAACAATCCATTGGATACTGTTTTAGAAATTGAAGTAAAAAAATGTGTTACGGGACGCTAAGGGACCCGACGTCATGGACAGCGTCATTCCTATATATAGCTCCAAAATCACTTTGTGAAGTGGGGGTTTAAAAAATCTTTAAAAATGTTAAAACTAAAAAGGTTCATATTTTTAAGTATGTTGCTTTATTACATTTCTATGCGTGAAAGTACTGGATTTCTCAGCGCAAGAATATTCATAAACTCAGAACACAATAATAACTAACCTTGCTAACTTAGAACACAATAATAACTAACGTTGCGATGTTGAGTCGTGAAGTCAACAAAGTTTTGCTGACGTTGACGTCATCCGCTGATAACTTTCAATAAAGCGAATATTTGTTTGCAAAAACGTAATTTAAAATGTAACAGATTATTTAACTGCTGGGATCGATTATTGGGTAATCCTTCACTTGATGGTAGATGTGCTTTGTTCTTCCACTCGCATGCGCTCGTTAGTGAAAAGAACCACATGTCTATCACGCGTGAAGGATTTCTCTATAATAGATCCCATCAGTTAAATAACCCTGTTGTACTCTGCTGTAAAATAAACTTGGAAACTCCATGTTCAGAAAATAACAGTTGGTAACAATTTAAGTTTAAGCATATTTCTTTTGCTTCGAATACGAAAAAATTTCTACTTCTTACATTAATCAATATCGATCGCTTCCTGGGTAAAACCAGTACTTAGCAATGTGGATGAATTATCCTGCTCAAGGATAATTGAATTGGGGTTTTACGGCGCATGAAGAAGACCTTGAATGAGCATGATAAAACATTGACAAAATGAACATGAAGGGGTGGTCCTACCCCTCTGCCTCTAGCGGAATTTGCAAGGGTTGTATTCCGCACCACATGGGGATGCTCAAGGATAAACAACATGGCCACGATGAGGACTGAACCCACAACCACATGATATGAAGTCTGATGCTCTACCACTGGATCACTCACTCCACCCGTAAGTCACAAAGGTAAGAGGTAAATCTATTTATACGAGGCTGCTTTTTATTATATATCTATTTGAACATCTTTGTATAAGCATTAATAACTATCATCCATTAGTTAGTCAATTGCAAAGAATAACGAGTTCATATATAAAACGGTGTTTTATCTACAAATGTGTTACAGTGAGTCAAATTCCATAATGATAAATTTCATGAGTTGGCTGATAGAAATTATTAAAAAAAAACACTGATAAGAGAAAAAAAGACAAGATGGACAAACTATTGAGATAGTTGTACATAATCACTTTTTAAAGCAAGTTATTGAAACTGGAGAACGTGGGACAGAGATTCTGTCAATTATAATCACACAGAGATCAGTCGTGCTGAGAGTGATTCTGACAAATATAATCACAAAGATCAGTCGTGCTGAAAGAGTGATTCTGACAAATATAATCACAAAGATCAGTCGTGCTGAAAGAGTGATTCTGACAAATATAATCACAGAGAAAGCAGTCGTGCTGAAAGAGTAACTTACACAGGAGTTAAATATGTATGAAGAACCAATAACTCACTTTTAAATTTATGCTAGATTTAAAATCATACAATGTCTTTGTATTTTTTTTATAAATTATATCATATTTATAGGTTTATACATGTGCTGAAAACCATTGTTTAGTTTGAACATATTTTTTTTACATCGACTGCGAAAATAAGTTCTTGCAACTTATATTTATCACTCTCGATGGTTTCCTGGGTAGAACCAGTACTAAGCAATGTGGATTAATTATCTTGCTCAAGAATAAATAACATGGCCATGGCAAGGATCGAACCCACAACTTCTCATCTGGCTTGGAATTCACTAACCATTCTTAGACTTGAGCTCAAGTACTAAAATTTCATTCACAAATATTCCAATGACCTTCATAGATAAACAATCGTATGAAGTTGATATTCAGTAGAATTTATCAAATGTATACATAGCAGCTTCTTATGAATGTTTATCCTTTAAACTTAAAGCAATATTTGACTGAAATTGCATACTTGGCTTAAGTCTAAGAATATTCTCAAGAATGGTTGGTGAATTCAAGGCCTGGAGTCCGACGCTCGACCACTGACTACGCACAAGCTAAAGCCAATTCTAGTTTAATGTAAAGTTACTATTCGGATTTAGTTAAAAAAAAGTTTTAAATATTTTCTGACAATAATATATATCCTTTAATATATTTTCATAATATACTAGTTTTAAAAAGACCGTTTCAATTTGAAGGTCAACATTGTCTTCCATTTCACAGCCCTAAGCACACGTATTTTAATCATCCTCATCTACATTGAAGGTTGGAAGCTGCAAGGTGCAGTAGCCCACCCCAGTTAAACTACGAGGCAACCCACCTATAGTCTCCCAAATGCCGCTGTACACGTCGTATCGTGATACAAGCTTTTGTCCAGTTTTTGTCTGCACATTATATCCTCCTAGCACATATATTTGATCATTGTAGACGACACACGATGCCTCCTTGTGGGAGATGGAGAGTGGCGCGATTATCGTCCACTGGTCGGCCTCAGGGTCGTAGCACTCCGACTGAACGACAGGCTGGGCTTGTTGATTCACATTCAGATTACATCCCCCAAACACAAACAATTTATCCTGGGCGGTACACATCACGTGCCAGCCACGGGGCGTTAACATGGGAGCCATGTCCTCCCATTGGTTAGTGTCAGGGTCGTATCGCTGCATATCAGGAGTAAAGTGATTATTGCTGTAACCGCCCGACACGTAAATGTGGCCATCGTACACAGCTCCAGCATGAGCATGGTATGACATGGGCATTGGCGCAATAAGCTCCCACGTATTTTCCGTCGGGTCATAGCATTCGGCCGTTGCTAGACTACCATCCTTAAATTTACCACCCACTGCATATACCTTATTACTGAGTACTCCGGCAAAGAAATACGCCCTCTTGTTTATCATAGATGAAACCTGAAACCAGGCATTGAACCGTGGATCGTAGCGTAAAACAGAATTGACAGCAGACTCACCATGCGCACACTGCGTGGTGCACCCACCCAGCACGTATAGAAAATTGTTAAATACTACAACCTGCATATGGCTTAAAGCACTTGGTAGGGTCGCTATTTCAGTTCTGTTCAGCAGACTGTTGGCTGTTATTTTACTATCAAATACTAGAATCTCGTCGTGCAGGCACGGGTTTGGGTGAATTTCTCGGCCACCCACACTTATCAATCTCTCGGTGAAGGAGCGCAACTGGGTGGATGAATTGTTTAGAAGTGGCTGCGAGTGGGGCACCACGTGATAGTTGAGGGCAGACAGGACCATCTGTCGCAGCTCAGGTAGCGACATCATCATGTCCACCTGTTGCACATGCTGCACGAGATCAGTGGGATTGATCAATGGAAACCTTATCAGTTTCATCAGATATACAGCGTGTTCATCGTGATAAATATCCTGCTTCAACCAGTCCCATGTGATGCGAAAAATGTCTATCTCTCTAATGAACAACCTATCATTCTTTAAACAGTTGATCATTTGATCGTAAGTCAGTAAATGTAGAGTACCATCTTTGGAAATTTGCATCAGATTTTTAGCGATAAAAACATCGATCTGCTTGAGAGCATTGTTCATGCTGTACAACTTCGCAGTATTAATGAAATCGTAAAAGTTAGTTGTCGTCATCCCGCTAAGAAAGTTGCGTTCACAAAATTCTATCACAGGTGTTACTTGCAGGTGCGTGGCCGCCGCGATGACGTCAAAGATGTCGTCACCCTCTAGAGTAGTTGTGGATGTGTAGATGATTTCTAAAACTTTCTCAAGTCCTTTACTGGTGATGCCTTTTAATTCGATCTCTCGTTGATGGCTCTCCCGCATGCCACTCGTAAACATGGATCGAAAGTAGTCCGAAGAAGAGACCAAGATCACACGGTGTGCATCAAACCTCTTTCCTGAAAATATGCAATTAACATTTGTGATGTTTCTGCTTTCAAAATACACATCTATATTTAGTTGTTGAAGCAACAATTGGTAAATGAGTTTTTTACTCAAATGTTTAGAAATCAGTTACATTGTAATTTGTTTTTTAAATAACGGTGACAAAATATCCTCTTTCTGAGTATTAAAACTTCTGAAATAAATACTAAAATACACAATGGTTACTTCGGGAGGTACAATTAAATCATTTATAAATGTATGTGAACATTGTGATTTATTTTTTACTTCTAATAAAAGTGATCAATTGGCCAAGTCAATGTCTAGAATTAAATTAGAATTTATTTACAAAGGAAAAATCTAAAATACTCAGTTTATAAATCTTTAAAGAAACTAACCCGCCAAATAACGGCAAAATTACACTACAATACTGTGTGTATCAAAACTCTATCCAGTTGTTCAGGTCATATAATAATGTAATAATATGTATGTGCCGAATAAAATTGATTTTTTTTTTCACAGGTTCTAAAAATATCCATGATTGAATATATGTAAAATTAATTATGAGTTGGTAACTCTTTAATTTGAAGCTCCAGTTTCAGGGTTTGGCCTGGCTGGTTAAAGCAGGTTATATTGTGTCTATGTGCTTGCTGTCTATAGAATTTGGATTCTCAAAATATGTACATGTAAGTTATATATGTACGTTGTCGTCGGTAGGTTCAGAAATGGTGTACATGTTGTAAAATTTGCCTGTTGTTTGCGGGATAGCTAATTTAAATGTATGTAACATTAAATATAGCCAACCACTGTGTAGACAATTTTAATGATCGAGTGTTGCAAGCTATGTCAATCACAGATATTAAATATATAAAACTTAAAGTAGATGAAGATGTGTGTGAAGTTTCATAAACAAAGGTCAAATACAATCTAAGTTATGGCCAGTTTTGAGCTTGGTTAGTGTTTTATGAATAGGGGTAAAACTTTGATAAAATGCCAGTCAGAGTTAGTGGACATGTGTCACAACGTTCCTAGGGCCCGTTGGGGTAAGATGAAGATGTGTGTGAAGTTTCATGAACATAGGTCAAATACTTTTCAAGTTATGGCCAAGGTTAGGTTGCAGGTTAAAGTGTGACGGACGACGAGTCAACAGTGACAAAGTGATCCCTACGTAAGCAACAAAAAAAAGTCCAGAATAAATCAAACTTAAAGTGAATGAAATTTTACCCTCTGCTATCAGAGTGACATCACACAGTATTTTGTCACTCTTGAGTTTGTTCAAGGCTTGTAGAATCCTCATGCCATGTTCTGGGCGTTCTTCCACTCTGTACACCTCACTGCTGCTGCTGCTAGCGCCATTCGTTTTGCCTGGGGTCTCGAAGGATTCCGACTCAGCCATGACTGTGATGGCACTACTGAAGTACTGTATACCTGATGAATTCTACATCCTCATATCTAAAAAGAAAGGCATACGTTTTACATACAATTTACAGGTCACTCTTATCTCCCATAAACACAGGTCTCACTTCCATTAATCCTCATGTGACTGTGAGAAAATGTAGGGATTATGAAAACATGCTTGTTACACTAAGAACACACAATCTTAAATTTACAGTCATCATGGTCACATTAATTAGTGGTGTCCCGATTAAGTGATTATAGGCAATTTGATTGATTATTGTAAAACATCTGTTTATTGATTATCAAAATACTAATTGGATTAATCGTCTATGAGAGCCCCACTACTGCAGAGTTCCGGAAATACGTTGCCCGACGCCCCGGGCAAGTGGATTTTGGGTGCGGGCAAGTGACCTTTGCAAATCTGGTTGCCCGCCACTTGCCCGACTGGACGTTTCCATTCCAGACCAAATCAAGTGGCAAATTAGCCATATCAGAATTTGATAACTGAATAAAACTGGCCGCTGTTTTTCGCCGCTATCGACTGTTAATAAGATCAAACAACTTTCGGTACAATCAAGATTCTCGCCCCAGTCAGCTTAATTTGTGGCATTATTTCAATAAACAACTAATTAACCCACACAGGCGCATTTCACACCGTTTCACAATTTATCCTGACACGACCGTCAGACGTGTGTCCATCGTCCAATGAAATCGCGGCAATCATGTCCATGACCTCACAACCATAAACATAGCTACTATCAGAAATCGTTTCCAAATAATCCCTGGAAGTCATTTGGACCTTCCATCAATCAAATACAGAAATTCCTTAATTTGCAAATTTAATGTGTCAAAATAATGATTGACAGACCCATGTGACGTGATGTTTTTGTTTAGATAATCTAGCCGAATATTTTTCCGTAACAAAAATACATTTTCTTTTACTCGAAGCACTCGTTTATCAATGCGATTTTATGAGGTATTTGGTGCATTTCATTGATATACTCTGTAATTAAACGTATATGGAAGTGCATACTACACAAATAAGTTGCATAACTAAGCGATATGCGCATGTCATGGGTTTTCGTGATTTCAAAACAATCACGGAACCTTTTTCTCAAGTTCTGAACTTTCGCTTTTGATAAATAAGGACTGCTACTACTTCTTAAACAATTCCTAGGGAAAACCCTATTCATGCCTCTTGCTTTCATCTAATTCCCTTTAGTTCAAAGACAAAGGCGTAGGAACGTTACCATGGTTACAGATATTGGGGGCCAAGTGAATATTTTTAATAACGTTTTTGTCTTGTTTCTTTGCTTGTCACACATTTAAATGAACACAATAGCTTCTTTTTTTTCCAGTCAACTGGTTAATTGTACACACTGTGACATTAAAAGTTTCATACACTAGCTGCCAAGCAAATTTTTTGGATGGTCATCAAAAATAATGGGGTGGTGTGTGTGTGGTGCTTGGTGGGGTGGGAGGGGAGAATAAAATTAGTTTGTATACTGTCACATTCATCATTTTATGATTTAGGTAACACAAATATTAATAGACACAAAGAAGAACCGTTTGAGTTTTTTATATGAATAAATACAATTAAATACATTCTCCCTTTCTTTTTCAACTAAGTATAATGGTCCAAATTATGCGGCGGTCCATCCCGTTTAACACGAATAATCATAAAGCGCCAATTTTTAGAGCAATTATGTGTTCTTAAATGTGGGGCAAGTGACATTATGGGCAGGGCAAGTTACTTAGTGTTTAAACTAGTTCCAGAACTGTAGTTTCTTATCACCTATCAATTACATGTACGTTTTTTTTGAAATGATGCCTGGCAGTGCTCGAAAAGTAGGACGCCCGGGGCTCCTCGAAATCCATTCCGGGCCTGTCTGATTTTGCAGACAAGAAGCCCGTCGGGCCTGTCTGAAAAAAAATCCCCAAAATAAATTTTACTTGATCTCAAGATCCTCAAGATAAAATACTCCCATGTGTATTTTGAACTGTGAAAAAAGGATTTAAAATGTGTAATACACACATTGAAAGAATAAGAAGATTGAATATTGTGCCTGGCTTCGTGTCGGCAGTTTGTCACAACTTCGAGGTCAACAATTATTGACATAAAAAGTTCTACCATTTTTGGAAATCAAACCACATTAATGCATGAACAAAGTTCGTAACACCCTACCCTAGAAAAATGTAATGTTTTGCCGTCGCCATTTTGGTTTTCGGTTGTCCATAAAATTACATGTACAGTTGCTGCCACGCGGATAACGACTTTTTTGCAGCATCCACGCGGCCGTTTTTCAATCGAAGTCACAAATCCGCTATCGAAGTCACAAATCCCCGCGATCGTACCGCGGACTGTCACCCGAAATATCGCGGGGATTCCTGGCGACCGTAAAAATCGTCGCGATTGCAATTCCAGTCTCGAAGAAAGCAATCACCGCTATTCTCTGTGATAGGTTCGCGGGGGAACGCAGGGGAAATTATAGCAGGGATCAATAAAAAAGTAATAAAACTGATAAATACAAGGAATAAATTTCGAAAGCAATACATATTTCAAACTTTTAATGCATTTAATAACTCGTGTTTTTCGTTTTTGTTGTCCAAAAGTCTCATTTCTCTTCACCGGACATAAATTGGCTACCCACAATCCTTTGCGATTTGTGTACCTATTAACAAGGCGGCACTAATAGCTGGTTTATGACCCAACATTTTTTACATTTTTTTCGGATTATTTCTGACTAAAGAACCCATCGATGTATTAATAATCAACAGCAGAATAGTAAAATCTGTTACAAATAACGATTAATTAAAAATATAATTTTAATATCTAGGATAAGAATTACTAATTGAAGTTTATGTTCAGACACCGCGAAGTCAGTAATAGGAGCCGCCATATAACTATCGTGAATACATTATCCGGACATTTGAATTTTCCGGAAAATAAAATAAAATTGACTTTTGCTTCGATTCTTTAATAGTTATTGAATAGTAATGCATTAAATTGACTGCAAAATTGTACATTGATACTGAAGGTAAATCGAGGCGATGGCCTGCGATTTCACACCGGGTAAAGCGGTGTGCGAATGAAAACGGATCACGACGAATGATTGTGTCAAGGTGGTCAAAAGTTATTGTCCCCACGTTGAGTGGACTGTCTGCCGATCGCGGGGACAAAATCAGTGTGTCCACGGTGAGATAAAATTCCCGCGTTGAGTGTGATTAGTCGTAATTCGCGTGGCAGCAACTGTAAACATTATTGGTCAAAATGAATTGTTGGCTTTGTGAAGCTTACCGGATGGCTACTGCAAGACTGCAAACGGATTGAGGAGCGTATAGAAAGTAATAAAAAAAAATTATCTTGATTTATATTCGACGTCTATACACCCGCAAATGAACAGTAGGGCATGCAAGATCAAACCTGGGTGGTATTTCTGGCATATAAGTAATAGTCATCGTCTCTTTGTGTGATCTTCCAGTTTCATCATTCATGCATGGCATAATTCCATGACCAGTGATGACCCTTGGTTCTGCATAGTTATGTGAACATGTTTACAAGTGATTCAATAAAATACATTTATATCAGACAAAAATCATGATGACTATTTTTATTAAAAAGAAAATGGAACTCGTAAACAATAGTGTTTTTTTAAGGCATTATCATCCGAAATCGAAATATGTTGATATTACTGAAAAGAAAAATGTGTAAGGTATTTCAATGACAATTGCTTACCTGTAAATTATCTCACATTGTTACGTAATTCAATAATAAATTTCATAAATTTTCATGCTGCTTCATTCCATAATTCCGGAAATGACACATTATTTTCTGCGCATGCGTCGATTGTGTATTTGCTTGCTGTCCGTTTCATCATAGCTTGTTAAGTTGTTGTGTTTACAGGAATTCAGACCATTTCAGAGTGGTGTGGGTAATTTAAAATGATTTGTTATATATTACCATTAGACTACATAATCACGTTTCTCTGAAGAATTGTTTCATTTGACTAGTTCGCCGTTGATTTCCATTCGTATATGCTTATCATGGATGTCAACGTGGGATCCGCCATTTTTCATCCGACTTTCAGGCATTTTATCTCTAAATTTACTCTGCGAATGATAGACGTACAGAAGAAATGATTCCATTATTCCGAACACGTGCCATTTCAGTGATAGTTTTCAAAATTAGTTAATAAATAAATTGAAGTTGCCAACGAAATAGCAGTGGGAGTTTTAGTCCAGTGGGTAAAGTAGCTGGTTTCAATACTATTGTGAGGAGATGGTTCAGGGTTCAAGCCTGTCCAGGTTTACTTTTTTTTTTCACATATATTTTTTTTTCTATTAAATATTAATTAGAAATCTTTTTTTTAATTGGTGCATGTTTTTTTTTGTATTCGTAACGAATGTGAGCATGACAAAACAAACAAACGCTCAGTTATATAATAATATGATACAGAGCGTTCAGAGTCGGTCGCCAGCCAAATTAACCGTTTGAAGTAAGATTAAATCTTGGAAGGTATAAAAAGAGAAGCAATAACAGGTATACTGCAGGCAGGGAGTAAGTATACAGGGAGGAGAAACGGGTTCATAAACGCTTTAGTTTATCGATTTATGTTGTCGCGCTAGAAAGCAGCCATTTACTATGTTATCGATACAGGTAAATCGATCGTAAGCGCGTTACATTTGAAAAGTTAAAATTTCAGCCAACATCTCAAATTAGGCAGTTTTTACAGCCTCTTTTTTACGGCTTCCGTTATAATCAACATCACGAATTACCTCCTTGACAAAGATAAATATGTCTACTATTCACTTTTTGTAATTATTAATGCCTAATATAACCCATACTTCGTATCTCAAAAGGCACATTTTCATCACCTCTTTTTAGGCTTTGTCTTATAATCACCACCATGAAATTGTCTTCGACAAAGATAAATATGTGTACTATTCACTTTTTGTTATTGTTACGATATACAGTGTTTAGGCTTACTGAAAGCATTTTAGTATTAACACTTTACTATTGATATTTCCTGTGTACTACATCACCAGTATGAGTTGATTAAACATTCGACATGAAACAATCACTGAAGACCTGCTGTGCAGTGACATCGTCTGCAACGGGAGATTTTTTATCTAATTTTTCACATAGAAAATCGTTATAAACATTTGGTAACAATCTAATAAGTAGCATATATTCAGAAAGGTCGACCAGTCGCGTTTGCCTCAAGAGCATTGAGCACAGCAGAAAAACATTACGCGCAGATTGAAAAAGATTGTCTAGCCATAGTATTCGCGTGTGAACGGTTTGAACATTACATATATGGTCGTTCTCTAGTCACTGTACATACAGATCACAAACCTCTAGAAACAATCTACAAAAAGCCATTGTTAAACGCGCCAAAGAGACTACAACGTATGCTCTTAAGACTTCAGAAATACAGTTTATGTCTGCAATACACGAAAGGGACAGAGATGTACATAGCTGATACATTATCCAGAGCGTTCCTACCAATGACACAAACGGACAAAGATAATACTGCTGAAGTATTTAGCGTTCAAGAGCAGAAACTACAACAAGATTTAGCAGCAATTAACTTTGCGGAAACAGTTAACGTGACTGAACAGCGCTTTAAGCAAATTCAAGTACATTCATACCAAGATGAAGCACTACAAACACTTAAGTCGGTTATTCTGTCTGGATGGCCAGACTTGAAAGCAGAAGTACCAGTTTTATTTCGTGAATATTGGAACATTCGTGATGAATTATCAGTTCAAGATGGTATGGTCTACAAAGGATGTAGAATAGTAGTGCCAAAGACTCTTCGTAGTGAAATGCTAACCAGAATACATGCAAGCCATATGGGTGTCGAATCCTGTCTCAGGAAATCACGAGATGTACTCTACTGGCCAAATATGAACAATGAAATCAGTGATCACATTGAAAAATGCAGCATATGCAATGAATATAGTTCCAAGCAACAGAAAGAGACTTTAATAACACATAATATTCCAGACAGGCCTTGGAGCAAAGTTGGAGTGGACATTTTTACGTTAAAGCAGTCTGATTACTTAGTGACAGTCGATTATTACTCAGATTTCTGGGAATTAGACTTGCTACCGGACACAACATCAGCTACGATAATAAACTGTCTGAAAGGCCATTTCAGCAGGCATGGTATTCCGGACACTCTCATATCAGACATTATGGACCTCAACTATGTAGTGTTGAATTCAATAAATTTTCTCAACAATGGGAATTTGACCATGTCACGTCTTCACCGTATCACAGTCAGTAAAACGGAAAGGCAGAATCAGCTGTCAAAATCGCGAAAGGGTTGGTGAAGAAAGCGATCAGGAGCAATAGAGACATTTGGAAAACAATTCTCGACTGGAGAAACACTCCGACAGAAACAATGGACAGCAGTCCAGCGCAGCGCCTAATGTCAAGGCGAACAAGACACACATTACCAATTGCGGATGAGCTACTTAAGCCTAAAGTAGTAGAAAACGTACTACAGAAAAAAATGCTGAAACACAAGCTATCCAAGTTTCAGTACGATAAAGGAGCCAAGGACTTGCCAGAGTTGGTTATTGGACAATCAATACGTATGGCGCCTCTACCAAATAATCGAGACAAAAAATGGCAGTTCGGAACCTGTGTGGAACAACATTCACCACGGTCCTATGTCGTCGATGTAAATGGTCATCTATACAGACGCAACCGAAAATACATCAGATCTACATCAGAAGCCATTCCGGAGTCGATATTCGGTGATCAAAGTGTTTTTAATGATCAGTGTTTTTAATGATCAGTGTAATAGTAATGATCAAAAATGTGTAGAAAAAGCAGCTAATAAACCAAAGTGCTTGTGAATCAAGTGTAAATGCTAGTAAAAATTCAGCCACTAGTGAAAAAGTAAAAGTGAGTGGCAAAAGTTCTCAGTGTAAAGAAAAGATCATTCATGTGGAATCATCGCCCAAACCAGAACCAATAAACAGACATCCTGCGATCAATTCTGGAAATCCATCCAAATCAACCAGAACAAGAGACATAAGGCCTCCAAAGAGATATGAAGATTTTGTTTAAGTACATATGTATTACCATGCACAAAGAGTGCTTAAATCAATGGTAGTGTTTTCTACACTGTTTTTTAGTTGCAGTCCTTATGAGTGGTAAAAGTTAATACCATATATGCATATTGACTTAAACTGTTTTAAGTTCATATTTCTTTTCAATGGTATAAGTTACCTGATGCATAGTACAAAGTTCATTTTTTCTTTCATTGTTTTGTAAAGAAAGGGGGATGTTACGATATACAGTGTTTAGGCTTACTGAAAGCATTTTAGTATTAACACTTTACTATTGATATTTCCTGTGTACTACGTCACCAGTATGAGTTGATTAAACATTCTACATGAAACAGTTATTATTAATGCCTAAATAACCCGTAGTCTCGGATCTCGTCATTTTTCATCCAACTTTCAGGCATTTTCTCTCTAAATTTACTCTGCGAATGATAGACGTACAGAAGAAATGCTTCCATTATTCCGAACACGTGCATTTCAGTCGATAGTTTTCAAAATTAGTTAATAAATAAATTGAAGTTGCCACCGAAATAGCATTCACTTTTTGTTATTATTAATGCCTAAATAACCCGTAGTCTCGGATCTCGTTTGCCATCTTTGTTACACGGAACCGTCTGGTAAAATGTGCTTTTATACATGCAAACAAATACGCGCTCTATATCAGAGGACACAATGTGAATAAATACTACTTATGTTTACATTTTGCACCTTTATTGAGTTTGTAAGTGTAATAATTTATAAGAATTTGCTGTTTTTCACACACGCTCGAAACAACCGGAAGTAGTCATTTTCACGCAGTAGTGAAACACACGCGCGACAAAATAAAAAGACAAAACGACCCGTTTCTCCTCCCTGTATACTTACTCCCTGCTGCAGGCTATATCGAATGTGGTCCAGTGGTAGAGCTAAATATATTCACCGTCTATTTAGTTTATAAATTTTGAGCCAGCTGTAAAAATTAATATGAACTAAGGTAAAACCTTGAGGCGAGCACAGAAAATATGACAGTAAATTTTAAACAGATAAAACTCAATGAAAGAACAATACAATTGAAAGCATGGTTTTGGGGAAAATGGCCATTTATATTTGGTGATCAAGGGAACAATGGCTGTTAACAATGGCTGTTATTTTCAGGGAAAAAGAGAACATTGACACATATTTTTAGGTTAGGGAACAATGGAACATGACTTTACAGGAAATAAAATTCTAACATCTAGTTTTAATATTAAAAAAAATCACGAAAAGTTAACATTTCAAACAATATTTTTGTGATGACAGTGTACTTTAGGCCAGAATGAATTTTAGGGAACATTAGCAGATCTTTTAAACATTAAAAATTCTTTTAGAGAACAGGGGAACATTGGACAAATAATGTTGGGGAACAAAGCAAAATAGTTGTTGGGAACAAGGGAACACTGAATCATATTTTCAGGGAACAAAGAAAGATGTACCCCTTCCATCCTCCTGTGGGCCTCAATAATAATAAGAAGAATGAATAAATCATTAAATGCAATGTACAGTTTGAAAGGGGCAAATTGCATTTATCATATTGTTCTTACTGAGGGGACACTGATTAAAACAGGCAAAACATATGTTCAAAACGTTTACCTCACTGCTTCAAGTATACACTGTCGTGATATAACTAAACTGAAAGATTGTTAACTTTATACATATACATACATTGTTCCAATTGCTTTTTTACATTTTTTTTATTTTGCCAGAAATGTTGATATTTTCTATGTTATTATTTATTACTAAATATATGCAAACTGTGACCTGTGTATTTAGCCGATAACACTAAATATGACTCACAAATAGATGAGAGATGGGGATAATTGTGTTAATTCTAACACCACAGTCCATCTGTCCTGATCTTACCTTGAATAAGAACCGTCTGTACAAGATGGCAAGTTGCATTCACTTCAGTGTATGGGTTTGAAGAAATCCAATCTGTGTGTGACCCAATGGGCTGCTCGTAAAAGATGCTAGTGTCACCATCCAATGCTGGTTGTAAATGCCTGACAGAATAATGCAACTATCAGTCACAGACAACCATTTAAATATAAACAAAGGATAGATGACTCTTTTCTTGAAGATGTTCAGTGTGATGCAGCCCTTCTGTAGTGTAAATCTCATTTTTGCTTTTCACTGAAAAAGCAGTTCCAGTACATCCTGGTGTTTCATCTCTGTTCTGATCTGTTATGTTCCGGTGAATCGTACCACTGGTCCATAATTATGTCATAAAACAAATACAAACAAATCCGGTTTTAAACTTCTATAATGAGGTAGTTTTTACCATACCACAGATATGAAGTACAATCACTATCTGAGTCAAATAAATGAGAACCAGACCATCCGCCATATTTTAAACGATAGGACACCCACCTGTATGGGCACAATAGAATCTGGACTTACGATTGTGTTTAGTGTAATGTATCTATGATATCTACAGTCTATAGTGCTGCCACACTGGAATACCACACCGTAGTACACACGGGTGTGTGTGTGTTGTGTGGGGGGATGTATTTTTAAATGAACAAATGTAGGGAGTGAGGACCCGGCCAGCAATCCAATATATCTAGCCTTCATCGGCCCGATATTTTTTTTATGTCGGACCAGTACAGGGCTGTACAAATAATTTGTTTAGCCACTAGTCCGGGACTAGTCACCCTGTCAAAAGTAACTAGTCCCAAAAAAATTGTGACTAGTCCCAAAAAATGGACACAAGTCCTGAATTCTTTCGATTTCTCAATATGTTAAAACTGCGTCTTGCATACTCCTTACAATTCATTATACACATTAAAGGAAACAATCCTTATTTACTCTTCAGACAATTATTGTATGTTTCAGTGGTATAGATTGTAGACTGCAATTGGGTGAAACAGTAGCAACAGTAAGAACCACATGTGCATTTTTAAATTTCAATATAGATATTGAGTTTCATATTACAGTTCAGATACTGCCGTAACAACTGTAGTCATTTAATGGAGAGAAAAAAAGTCAATGTGAATCAATATAAACATTTTATTTTATGTTTTTGTCCAGTACCCCAGATGATTTTGACTTTTTGATTGGGTGTGCATTACATCACATTTTTCCTCTTTTTACTTTCACTTTCATATTTTCCTTTTTTTAACACTGAAAAAGTTCAACAAACTCATTTGAAATGTAAACATTAGCACTGCCAAATACGAAATCAAACTGATTATGTATATCAGTTTGTTTTGTTTTTATTTGATTTTTTTGACAACTCAATTCTTCGAACGTAATTAGTACACTAACTATGCACAAACCGTTACCCCACCCGCCTTTCATGGCTGTTACAATTACGCTCAACAATACACTGAGAAACAATAAAAGAATCACACCTACCATTTCATATCAAACATACTTCCATTATCAAACGTCCTTAGTTTCTTTACTCATCGAAAGATTGCCGACAAATCGGCCTGATTGCTAATTTATCAACGTGTTAGTGTTATTGTTTCAGTGTAGCGCCATTTTCAGCTCACCACGTGACGAACTGGTAATCATGTGACGAACATGTGATTTACATGTAGTAGTCGTTTCATTGGCTAGCGGGTCTGGATTAAAATAGATCGGGTCAATTGATTGGATAATGTCGACAATGCCGACTGTCAATTAAAGTAATTTGGAGGCGGGACTTCCGGCATCGTTGATTGTTGATAAAACCGCCCGGGGTAATCGCTGATCGCAGCTGTGGATGCTAATTGCATTACATAAGCGAGTGCAATTAAAGGATTACGTTGAGAAGTGTGCTGGGGTTGTTTTATGACAGGTGGCCGACATTGTTAATTGGACAAATCTGGGATCTGGGACTGAAATCTTTTAAACAGTGACACGCCCGACTTTCTCTTTTTTTTAAATTGGACTAGTCCGGGACTTAAATCTTTGAAAAAGTGACACGCCCGACTTTGGTTTTGGACTAGTCCCGGGCGTCGGGCTATAGGATTTGTACAGCCCTGCAGTATCGCAAACGATATCGGCCTGATATCGGCGTGCCCATCGGCTTCAAGTTGGACCGATATCTTGTCGGCTACACATCGGTCCAATATCGGTTAGATATCGGTTTAGTTTACTATCCATCACCGGTTAGACATCGTTTTAGTTTACTATCCATCATCGGTACAATATCGGTTAGTTATCTATCCAATATGTATCCGATATAGTTTCGACCCGAAGTGGGCCCATTATGACAGATAGACATTAAATTTGTTCTATTGTCACCATCCAGCTAGCACAGTATGTAGCTAGAGCATCGGATTACCAATCCAAAATACATGTATATGTTTCGCAACATACAAGGTTATCGGGCGTTTAACTCCGTCCGATTTTTTTTATCAAATCAATTTAATGAATACTGACTGCCTTATATACATCTTTTTGGTGGTGCTTATCTGAATTAGCTCGATTGGGAAAATATTCATGAGCAATAAATAAAACTCTTGTGAATGTAGGTAGCATCATTTTGCAATGTAAAAAATGACATTTGCGAGGAATATCTGTTCACATTAACGATAAATATACGATATTCAAAATGACATGTCATTACCTCCCTTTATGGATTTATGGCGTGTTATATCGGACTGACAGCGGCCCGATATATGGTATCAACTGATACAAACTATGTCAGCCTGATGTTGGCCTGAGATATAATAATAGACATTAAAAGAAATGTGTTATATTCATTCAGATTAATGCATTGAACAATCAATTTAGCATGCCATGCAAACAAAAAATTCAAAAATTGGAAAATATTGAATAAATCGGCTCTACATCTGCCTGACGTCAGCATATCCAACATTTAGCCGACATCTGACGATATCTTTTTAGCAAATCATAAAAAGAACACACAAACCCAGTCAGCAAGCCTATATCGGACCGATGTTGGACCGATTATGTTTCCTATATGCAGATAACGGATAGACATCGGGCCTTGCCGCTCTGTTACTGATATCGGATAGATATCGGTAAATCCGATATCGGTAACAGAGCGGCAGTCTGCATAACGGCCCGATGTCTATGACAGATAACGGATAGACATCGGGCCAATCTGCCGACATTCCGACCAATTACCGATATCTATCCGATATGGCCATGCTGGCTGGGGAGTGGTGGGGTGGCTTGTAGTCTAGACTTTTCAGGAGAGGGGGGTCTGTCCTCTTTTTTTTCAGGGTGGGGGTGTGTATGTGGTGGGGGGTGGATATTTTGTAGATTTTTTAGGGTATCTATCTATCTTCGAATAAGTCAAACCCCTGCTGGGGACCTATACTTGACGCGCGTCAACTGACAAGACGTGAGTTGAAATAAAGCTAAGGATAAAATTAGAAATAGTATACAGTGTTAAAAGAAGATAGGGCATGCTTTCTAGGGAGACATGTGATTGACATGGCTAACAGCCAGGCCAAATGCACCGGGGGGAGGGGGGGGGGCGTTACTACGTTTTGAGGTATTCCAATGTACTATGGTTCTCGGGAAGAATAGTCTGAGGTAGTGGGGGGGGGTGGGGGGGGGGGGGGGGGCGTTACTACGTTTTGAGGTATTCCAATGTACTATGGTTCTCGGGAAGAATAGTCTGAGGTAGTCTGAAGAAACGCTTTCCGTTCGCGGCGAGCAATCCGAGTCTTCCAGAAATTACCTGAGTTGTCACTAGGCCCCTAGTCGTCTGCAAATAATGTCAATATTTACTAATGTTACGTCACTGATTTTAGCACGCGCCACTAATTTGCATAATGTGGAAAGTTTCCGGCCAAGATAATTTAACCTTCAAACCGAGTGTTTACAAATAAAAAAACATACTAAATGAATAACTCACATATGCTGCTAGTGTTGTTTTAACATTGTGCGCTCTGAAATTGCTGACATGTTCAGCATATTCCTGCATTTGTTGTCATTTTGAAATTTCCCACGGAAACCACATATTTTCTGGAAAGCCTTAGTTTCGCATGTTAACCCTTTACATATTCTGCTGCACATATTATATGGCATGTTAACCCTTTACATATTCTGCTGCACATATTATATAGGACTTTGTCAAGGAGTCAGAGAGCTTTTCAAATTATTTCTGAAACTCTATTCTATCCAGTTCTAACGGAAACGTTTTAAAGAAAATAAATCGTGCATAGATTAGCAATTATCCTTTTTTTCTTTCTTTTTTTTTTTTTTTCTCCCGTTACCGTAAAGTTTGCTTGCGCTCGAAGTGCCTTTGGCACTTCTCGCTAGCTGTGCTCGCTATAAATTTTTAAATCTGTATCAAATATTACGGAAACATTTCATCATCTGAAAGAGTTATTTCATAACTAAAAATCCTGACCTTAACCACTGGTTTCGACACTAACTTTTTTAAACGGATAGTCCAGAGGACTAGTGACTTTAAAAATCTAGTAGTCCTCCTGAGAACTAGATGGTCCTTCCAAAAAACGGTGTATTTAGCAACAAAAAAAAACAGGTGTATAACAGGAGACAAACTTCAAAGTTAACAGTGCCAAAACCCCTTTTCGTCTTGAAGATACCAACTGAAATCGTAAAACTGTTTTTTTTTCGGTTTCCCAGGCAGACTTCCATCAGATTTAGATGCATTTTCAACCCTAACCAACTTGACACATGTTGATCGAATGCAATATTATTCTGGTCTTCGTTTCATTTTTATTGAAAAATACTAGTTATTCGACAATTACCCCAAACTTATTTTTCAGTCATACCCGCATTGAGTAACAAAACACAAAATCATTACCTAAGCCATAGACATAGATAAGTCATTGATTGTTATGAGTAATCTTAGGATTCAATACATTTCCGTTGAAATACATTTCCGTTGATTTCTCTCGTCTATAAAGCAATCACAAACAAACTCGCTTTATACCAAACACATTACTTTATTTCATAATTAGCCGTCAATAAAACACACAATAGAAGTTTGAGCTTTTGCTTATTGACGACCGCCGCAAAGTTTCTTTACGACTGTGCCGATGTCAATCATATAATTATAACCGCCTTTTAAATTTATTTATCGCAGGAGAAATCAGTTTCGAAGTATCTAATTGTAACCCCGCCCTTGCGTAGTAGTTCGTAGTACGATTTTTAATTATTCACCAAACGGAAAATACGACGGTTTTGATTGGTTTACTTAAATAGAATGTGCACATGGTCCCCACATGATATAATCACGTGATCGCCTAACGAGCAAACATGGCGGTTATATGCACATCTCGCCTCAGGCAAACCGATAATGATCGATAATAGTCGGGTTGTTATTTAATGGTAATGGGATTAAATAAGGTACTTGTGAAACACGCGCTGATTGTGTATTTTAGAGGGTTTTGTTAATTATGAGCTTAATCACATTTGAAATTGCTGAGATTGACCCGAAAATGACGGCAACTCAAATTTCGCCCCACATGGATAGAAAAGCAAAGTGGGCCAAATCATAGCGAAGTTTTAAGCGACTTTGCCTTATCGAGTGACCCCGGACCTATATTAGGAATGTGTACTGGTATTTTACAGCTGTAATATCTATAATGAGGCTCGAAAAATTACTAGTCCGACGGATTAGCCAACTTTCACGTTTAGGTAGTCCTCCTGAAAAACAGGTAGGACTAGCGTTAGTGTCGAACCCTGAACCATCTGTGGTGGTAGCATGCCCGCAGACTCCACTATCAACCTCACTCGCATTGCTCGATCGCTAATGGTAGCTGCCTGTCAAAGCAAAGTAGCCACCCGTTTCAAAAATTAGAGACAGCCCTGAATACAAACCCGCTTGCAGGGCTTCATGTCTACAGTGTTCGCTATACTCGAATCAAATTTAGTTCTGCTACACCAATAATGAATTACTGTCTATACTATCGCAATGGCAGCATGTGGATCTACAAGCAGCCTATTTTATGTTGACGTGATTTAATTTTCTTTCGTTTACATACTTCAGTTTAAATATACCAACCATGTCGAGCCGTATGTGTAACCAGTGCGGCTGCACTGACATTGACATCGACTCTACACGTGGAGATGCTGTGTGTACAGGATGTGGCTCCGTACTGGAAGATCAGATTATTGTGTCCGAAGTACAGTTTCAGGAGAGTGGTGGTGGCGGATCTTCACTCGTAGGACAGTTTGTCTCATCTGAAGGTAATTTATACAGATTTAACTACTACTGGTAGTTCATGTCGGTCAATAGCTATTCATATGTAATGTTTGTGTTTTAAGTGCCATACTGACTTTAAGTAAAAGTTTGTATCTTGTATCTTCTTTTCATTGCACTCAGGGCATTTTTACCTTATGTAACAGAGGCCTGTAATGGGCCCCTTCCCAGTTGAAAACTTGACTTTTTACCCCAACTGTGGCAGAATTTTTTCCCAATCAGAAGGCAGCAGTCTTTCAGAATTTGAGGAATATCATATTGTCTGTTAAGTCAGTTCTGACTGAGAAGTCAGTAATTATAATAAATAGTAGATGAAAATGTAAATAAAGCATAGTTTTGTCATATTTACTTAGTCGAGGAAATCTTACATCTCCCCCAAGGATACAGCTAAATATTATAAGATTTCAACTGAAGGAGTATTATATAGATTAAGCCCATACAATTAAATTCATTTGCTTTAGTGGCCCAGTGGATAGCACGGTGGTCTTGAAACCGCAGCACTACTGAGTTTCATCAGTGTGTTCTTGGACAAGACACTTTCCTTAGCCTCATTCGTCAAATGTGGACATAAACCGGGCGGTCCCCTGTATTGGAGTATATCCTCCGAGCATGTTAAAGACCATAAGAATCTATTTGTTAGAAAAGTAGGACAGGTTCTCGGATTCCTAACTTAAATCATTCCCGTACGTCTCTGTGGGGCAGCTCTAGATAACCTATAATGTGTTGACGAGTCATTAAAGACATTGAGTTTGTTCCAGATAACCAATCCTACCTAAGAAAAAAAAGATCCCAACCCAGATTTAAAAAATAAATCCGGTATTAAAATGATACCAGTTACCTGACCAATATGCTGTGGTTTGTATGTTTTTCTACCAGTTAGATGACCAGTGTGGTGTTTTGTTTGTTTTTCAGGGCCAAAGTCTATGTCAATCGGTGGAAGTTTTCCTCATGGAATGCAGAAAGAATCAAGAACTGTAACACTTCAAAATGGTATAAATTACTACTAACGTTAATTGTAAAATTGGTTAAAAATTATGGATCTTGACTGACATCAGATTGAGTCAAGTCACAAGTGAACTTGTTTTTGCACTGAGCTGAACACAGCAGACTTCTTAATATGCTGATATAACGAGCTACATCTTTATACGAATGATGTTTAACCGAAAGCAACTAAAGATAGCAGATTACAATATTTCCCGAATTGTTGAAAGTCATTGTTTACGGTTTCATGCTAATGTGTTCTCGCAAGATTAAATTTGTAACAGTCCTCCTCTGATTGCCAAATCTATCAACCAAGAAAAAGACTGGCGGATAAGAGAAATTTTGTTAGATGTTGCGGGAATAACGTAGTATAAAGTGTAAACAATGCTATTCAATAATTTGGTGAAATAAAGGCCCGAAATCTGTTGTTCCTGTAGCGTATGCGACAATGTAAGTGGTGTCTTATGTAATTATGATTCAGGAACAATGGATCGGCATTGGTTGTTTGGGTCTATGGCGGTGTTTATACAGAGTGGTGTTTTTCAAGGTATATACGAGGGTGCGTTCCTATCAAAGTGTGTTACTATTATATTTTGTGGAATTTGAGGTTTGAGGGCAGATTTCTCGACACTTCGTTGTTTGAAAATATATCATGTACACGGTTGGAAGTATAAATCATTTCTCTGGTCGATAATGCCTAGCCCAAAGAAATCAATTGTTATTGAAAAGCTGAAGTCTTAAGAATTAATCTGAACCCTCAAAAACATGTGTATGTATATTATGTACATATGGGGGTCTGATGTTCTGGGGCTCATTGTTGGAGTTACAGATGGGGTCTGATGGTCTGGGGCTGATTGTTGGAGTTACAGACGGGGTCTGATGGTCTGGGGCTGATTCTTGCAGTTACAGACGGGGTCTGATGGTCTGGGGCTCATTCTTGGAGTTACAGACGAGGTCTGATGGTCTGGGGCTCATTATTGCAGTTACAGACGGGTCTGATGGTCTGGGGCTCATTTTTGCTGTTACAGAAGTGGTCTGATGGTCTGGGGCTCATTCTTGCAGTTACAGACGGGGTCTGATGGTCTGGAGCTCCTTCTTGCAGTTTCAGACGGGGTCTGATGGACTGGGGCTCATTCTTGCAGTTACAGACGGGGTCTGATGGTCTGGAGCTCATTCTTGCAGTTACAGACGGGGTCTGATGGTCTGGGGCTCATTCTTGGAGTTACAGACGGGGTCTGATGGTCCAGGGCTCATTCTTGCAGTTACAGACGGGGTCTGATGGTCTGGGGCTCATTCTTGGAGTTACAGACAGGGTCTGATGGTCTGGGGCTCATTCTTGCAGTTACAGACAGGGTCTGATGGTCTGGGGCTCATTCTTGCAGTTACAGACGATGTGGAGTGGGGTGTGTGTGGTATTACAGACACCTGCGATTCTTCTGATCAATGGAATCGTATTGTTTGATGTGCTGTCTCAACATAAACAGTGAGGTGGTCTTTATAATGACTTGATTTATTTACAGATTTGATTGGCATGATTAAGAATGTGTGAAATAAATGTGACGCCTCTTGTTCGTCAATAATGATTCTTACTAAAGAGTAAAGTAAACTTTTATCGAGCAGATCTTGGTTGTGTCTTCCGAAGGACTGGTCAGTTGTGAGCTTTTTATGCCCCCACCACCTAATGATAAGGGACGTCCGAGTGTCTGTCTATCCCAACCAGTTGTACATCTTGATTGGAAGTGAAAATCGACCGTGTATTAACGGAGTTATGGCCCTTTTTTCGTTAAAATAGCTTGTGTGTCTATCTCCTGCCACGGTTTTCAACCGATTGTTTCGAAAGTTTTCAGGATGTTTACCTATGATGTCAAGATGTGCATATCGACTGTGCATTACCTGAGCTACAGCACTCTTTTCGTCAATTTTTACTTTTCCGCTGATTGACTTTAGTGTGGGTATTGTTTTCAAGTATTTCGAGAATAAATCCAAATTTGGTCCTGGCTGGGAAAGAACGCACAATCCCTGGATTACTAAAGTGAGGTGTAGCCATAACACTACGGCAACACCTGTTATAGTAAACAATACAACTACCATCGCTATAGTAATAACATAACATGGTCAAATATAGTTTAGAAGGTAAATGGGAAATGTTATAATGTCAATTATTGTATACTTTCATATTGTCCCGTTTAGTTTGCATTGAGCTAAGCGTGTAATATTCTACGATATTGCACGCATTGATATTGCACGGGAACTTTTGCTCGTGCTTGCTAAGAGCCGCGAAATAGAAATAAGGAACTACTTTCAATTAAAAATAACGGAATCCTTCCTATAGTGTCAACAAAAAAATACCAGTTTTTGTTCAACCTTTTATGGCAAAAATTGATAAAATAATTCAAATGGTCACTCACCCACTGTTTTTAACGTTATCGAATGGTAAACAAATTTCAGAAAATCGCCTGAGGTTTTTAATGACGTCATCCGACGTCGACGTCGTTTTCGCGCAAAATAATCATCCACACAAAATGAAACTGAATGGCAAGATAGGAATTCCATCAAAAACTATAAAAATAACACAAATACAATGAAAAGTAATAGTCATACAATTAACATTGATCAAAAACAATATGAAAGTATACAATAAAAAGGTTATTGAATTTGTATGGCTAAATATTACTTGGAACGAGTTGTTTTGGCGCAGGACGACTCGCAAGCTCGTCGTCCTTTGCCAAAACAACTCGTTCCAAGTAATATTTAGCCATACAAATGCAATAACCTATATTATTGTATACTTTCATATTGTCCCGTTTAGTTTGCATTGAGCTAAGCGTGCAATATTCTACGATATTGCACGCATTCATATTGCACGGGAACTTTTGCTCGTGCTTGCTAAGAGCCGCGAAATAGAAATAAGGAACTACTTTCAAATAAAAATAACGGAATCCTTCCTATAGTGTCAACAAAAAAATACGTGTTTTTTTTTCAACCTTTTACGGCAAAAATTGATAAAATAACTGAAATGGTCACTCACCCACAGTTTTTAACGTTATCGAATGGTAAACAAACTTTAGAAAATGGCTTGTTGTTTTTAATGACGTCATCCGACGTCGACGTCGTTTTCGCGCAAAATAATCATCCACACAAAATGAAACTGAATGGCAAGATAGGAATTCCATCAAAAGCTATAAAAATAACACAAATACAATGAAAAGTAATAGTCATACAATTAACATTGATCGAAAACAATATGAAAGTATACAATAAAAAGGTTATTGAATTTGTATGGCTAAATATTACTTGGAACTCGTTGATTTGGCGCAGGACGACTCGCAAGCTCGTCGTCCTTTGCCAAAACAACTCGTTCCAAGTAATATTTAGCCATACAAATGCAATAACCTATATTACATCTCCATAGTTGTCTATGTCACTGGTCAATGTGTTGAATACTTACAGGCAAAAAGAAAATTCAGACACTGGCCGCCCAGATGAAGTTGAACCAGCACTGTATTGACACGGCTTTCAACTTCTTTAAAATGGCCGTTGGGAAGCGCATGACGAGGGGACGAAAGACGACACATGTGATTGCAGCATGTCTATACTTGGTGTGCAGAACAGAGAGGACTCCTCATATCCTTATTTATTTAATGTGGTTGGGTTTGTGATGGTTATTTCTTCAGAAAGTTTTATTAGCATAAGTAAATACTTCGGAAATTTTAAATATTCCACATTAATTTTCAGTATTTTTTTTTATAATAATTACTTTATTAGCAAAAAATCTTAAGATTTTCAGAATTTATTGCTGGGATTAGCACAGTATTGATGGGCAAGTTATTTAAATCAACCAACGAGATGAGACCATACGCTATATTTGTCTCTTTTATATATATTTTTTTACATAATATGGTTTATTACAGTATGACATGGTTTATAAAAGTATAGGATATGGTTTATAAAATTTTCTGTATTTTGCTGCTACTTTCCAGGCATGACTCAATGTGGTGGGCAGTAACAGAACTTGTATTCATGCACATTTATTCAGGGAAGTGTGGTTTTCTGACAGCAGGGCCTAAATACTTACGATTTAGTTTTACGGTGGTGGCATCAATGTTGTAACATTTGTGAACTGTTTGTATTAAAATAACATGTTTCCTTAACCCTCTACACATATGCTGCTAGACTTCAGTGACGCTCTTCAGGTAAGTGTAATCTGTTACCGTACTATGAAATCACATTTATTTATTCATAGATTTATGCCAGTATCTGTACAGTAGGATAAATTGTTTTAGCATCTTCTTGACCACACCTGACAGGCCTTTTTCTTGGTATTTCGGAAAAGGGCTCCTGCAGAAATTGGGAAATTCGTCGGGACAAATTGGAAAATATTTTTATCGACAAAATACAGGATTTGGGAATTTTTGGAACAAAATATTGCAGCAAAATTGTTTTTGAGCCTTTAGCTTCTTTTTTCCTGATTTTGTTGCGATAATATTTGATATTATGCGACATGTTTTCAGTCGTGTTTAGCTGCATTACACTCGCTATGAATACAGCACACCGAGGACCGTGCATGTTATTCTGCGATAGTGTACAAAATATCCGAATTTATAATATATGCGCTATTCTCCGGCTGCTATATTAGCGATATGCCGACACATCCGATTGAGTTTGAAAAAAACTGGGTAGTGCAGTAGAATCAAATCATTATCAAACTTTTAGTACGGTGATCCCATTTACTTTGTAGCATACAGTTAAAAAATTGTTGATAGTTTCTATTAAGTGCTTTAGTTTAAGTAGTTAAAATTTTGTTGGCACAATCATGTATATTGATATGACTTTAACATACAGCTTTGGTAATAGTTTTCTTAAATTTTATAATTTCTACAAATTAGGACGATGAAATGGAATAACTAGATACAAATAACACAATTTACAAAACTGAAAAGAATGATTATCGGGTATTACTTTAATAATTCCAAGTATAATTTTTGTTAAATTGTCGGAGTTTCATGATAAACCACACAAAATAAATACCATAAATTTTTTTTTATAAGTTGCTCTGATCAAACCTTTCCCTCTATGCACTAACCTGTTCTCCCAATGAACAGATTCCGCAGGAGTCTTGACGGTGAATTTGATTCTGATATCTTGTGAAATGAAGAATTGTACTATTTAAACGGAACTTCTAACGCCCCATATTATATTTTAAACATCTTTTTATTTTTCATTTTCTTGTAATTTTTCATTTTCTTGTAATGAAATTGTGTATGGGTAAATTTGAATGGTATAACAACATTTATTCCTGCACACCCTATTTCGGATGAACTGTTTTCAAGCTTGGTGCACGTGCAACTAGATTTTTCCATTAATCATTGCTTATGTAAATCTATTGAATTTCACTGTGTCATGTGATGGGATGTTATAAGTTCCTGTTAGTATATATGTTTTCATCATCTTGATATCCTGGGGTAATACCGTCACACTCTAGAAGATTTACGAGTTTCAAGATACAGCAGATGTGTAACAGCATCAACTCGATAAAAGCAATATGACATTGTCCTATCGCTATATTTGACCGTCACATTTTAAGATCGAAAACAAATACTGTGCAACAATTTTCACGTGTGTTTGTCGGACAGACAAAATTACAATGGGAAGTTATTATTATAGTCTGGTACATACAGGTAATTTGCAAGGGTTTAGTATCTGGCGATAGGAAGAGTTATTTCCCTTTTTATATTGATGCTATTTTTGCAGAAATATTTATGAATCTGTTTTCTTTGGGTTGAGCTTTTACTGAGAAAGCGTAGATAAATTTAGGGTCAGAGTCGGTAATCCCAATAATTAAAAAATACTGGTCTAAAAAATATATAATTTTTGGTGTATATAAATAAAAAAATAATTTTTAGCACTTGTGTCTTGTGGAATGGCATTCTGGCAACATAACAATTAACAATTGAGTTTCTTGTTTTAGGTGAATGTGTACACCCTCGGCAAGACGTACCTCTGCCTGTCTAAGGAACTCTGCATAAACTTACCAGATGTTGGTGAGTCATTTTCTCCTATATGAATTTTAATTGCATGGTTGTTTATCACGTATTCTCGTGCTGTCTGTATGTTTTCGGCAGGTGTCCCAATTCTTGATGGTATTTTTATTATCACTAAAGACGATAACCTGAAATATTTCGAGGGTATTTTTCCTTAGGGGTGGACAAAAAAATCTTATTTTTGGCATTAGTACGTCAAAAGGCCAAGGCTACAGTCACCCTGAAAATGCTAGCTACACTCCAAATCTCCTTGAAATTTGTTTTGCTGTCTGCCAAAGTGGTGGACCTAGTACACTCAGTGCATTTGAAAACGCAACACTTGAACAAAAAAACAGCAGACTGAGAATAATCAAACACTAGAAATTGTTATTGTCCATGGGACAAAAACGTATGGCTTCCCCACTCGCCCTAACAGGCATAATTGACGACTCTAGGTCCAACCGTTCTCTATTGATCTGAGATTGTTTTGATATTCAATATCCCTGTGACTGTATCTGTATCAGTAAGGCCACATCAAAAAATATGTGTGGTTCAGGTAACCTGACCAAACCTATTTTTTTAAGGGGCCGACCCTAAAACTTTTTATGCAAAAACTAAAAAAAAAAAAACTAAAAAAAAAAAAAAAAAATTAAAAAATCAAAAAATCAAAAAGAATTCAAAAAAATAAAATAAAAAAAAACAAAAAAAAAACCAATAGGAATCATCTACTGGTCATGACCGACCATCCTTCAAAGTTTGAGGACCCTAGGTCCAACCATTCTCTAGTTATTGATCGGACATCGTTTTGATAGTCAATGTCACCGCGACCTTGACCTTTGACCTAGTGACCTCAAAATCAATAGGGGTCATCTACTGGTCATGACCAACCATCCTTCCAAGTTTGAGGACCCTAGGTCCAACCATTCTCTAGTTATTGATCGGACATCGTTTTGATAGTCAATGTCACCGCAACCTGACCTTTGACCTAGTGACCTCAAAATCAATAAGGGTCATCTACTTGTCATGACCAACCATCCTTCCAAGTTTGAGGACCCTAGGTCCAACCATTCTCTAGTTATTGATCGGACATCGTTTTGATAGTCAATGTCACCACAACCTTGACCTTTGACCTAGTGACCCCAAAATCAATAGGGGTCATCTACTTGCCATGACCAACAATCCTTCCAAGTTTGAGGACCCTAGGTCCAACCATTCTCTAGTTATTGATCGGACATCGTTTGTGACACAGACCTACAGACAGACCTACAGACAGAAAGCACAAAATCAATATGGCTCCCCTACCACACTTTGTGTGGGGGAGCCATAATAAAACTAACCTGCAACCTAACCAAGCTAGTAACTTGGCAAATTTGTGACCTATGGTCATGTAACTTGATACAATTATTCCGTATCAATTATTCAAATGCCATTGACAGGTCCAATAACACTGAATTGTATTTCGGCGGAGTTATGCCCCTTTTCATAAAACTTTAACCTACAACCTAATCTAGCTCATAACTTGGCAAAATATTGACCTATGGATGTAACATTTTATACAATTCTTCCTTATCAGTTATTCAATGCAGAGTTATGCCCCTTTTTATAACTTTAACAATAAAAAAAATCTGCTCCATTATTCATGAGTGACTATACCCTAGTACACCCCGTCCTCAAATTTTATAGTTAAGATTGTTCTTGCTGAAATAAGCACATGGCAGGTGACGCAAGTGTTCCATGGAACACCTGTTAGAATCAAGATTGCAGTGTGTTCCTTTGGCTTGCTATATGCTGCTTAGACTTAAAGTTCAATGGACACTTTTTTCATGATTAATGGTTTAATACACAGTTGAAGAACACATTTATAATAGGTGAGGAATTATATTGACAAAAGCATATGTTTACGTTACATACTAGCTCATAGAAAATAATGGAAATAGTAAGAGTTTTACAGTAGATAATGACTAGAACTATCACTGAAGGTGATAAATACCCCAGCTTTTTGATTTTAAGTCAAACAAAGGGCCATAATTCTTAAATAAATTAGGCAATCAACAATGTGTGATGGAGAGGGACATAACGTCATCAGCTTTTATGAGTATATGAACAGGGCTTCCGTTAATGGGCGTACGGCCGTAAATTACGTCCAAAAATCGTAGTTGTACGGCGAAAATTAACATCAAAGGCGTACAGTGTACTTCCAAAAACTTCTAAGTACGCCGCGATCGTTTACTACGGACGTCCCATAATCTGTAAATTACCGATTATAGCCCCGCCCATCTAATCTAATTTCATTTGAGACTGCCGACGTAACAAGTTGTAAAGCAATTAAACCTCAGTGGAGCCTGTAATTGACAGGTAAATCCGGTTTTGTCCAGTTTTTATCAAGGGTCACACGCATGACTGGTGAGAGGAGAGCATGTTAATTAGATAATTGGCCTAGCCGCGCATTTCACAAAATGAACGCCAAATTGCTTAATTTATATTTATTAACCACAAAGTTGAAACTCCTTACACAAACAGATTATACTTTTAAGGCTATTTCTTTTATATCTTTGTGTCATTTTTCTATGTATTTATCAAAGTTACAAATAGAAACGAAGTACGACAAACAATATTTAATAATCTCTAACATAGGGGAGAGAACTCTTCGCAAATGGAGACTAAACACGGAAGTGAAATTATCACTGGCAAAAACAATCGATTGCTTTGATAATAAATTAAAGAATCTGTTACATTTATTCCTACACTTGACAGTGTTACATACCTTTCATTAATGTATGCCAATTTAAAAGCTTTCCTGGACTGATAAATTGAAAACTGTTTGCAAAATGTAATTTACTGTATAAAACTTGTGGGTGGGGTATGGCACGCAAAGGGAAATGAAGTATTTTTAGTTTGAAACCGTTTATATAATGAGGTCATCAAATATTTTCTTTTATAAACATATAGATGATTATAATTATCCGTTTTTTCTTTTTAACAATTTAGATGTGTTGTTTCCCTCACTACCACGTGGAATCACTGACTCAAAGACTGAATGCCATGCCCAAACACTGGAACTTCCTAAATTTTCCCCATGAACTTCCAAATTTGATACACAGGAAGTTCGAACTTCCTAAATTTGAACCTTAGTGGAAGCCCTGTATGAAGTTTGGGAACGACCTATTCAAAACTGTTTGAGAAATTCTAGTAATAACTAGAAGAGTGTTGCACGGAACACTTGTGTCGCCTGCAGTGTGCTTATTTAAGCAAGTACAATCTAACTATAAAGCTTGAAGATACGGGGTGCAACCCTTATGAATAATGGAGGTGTTTTTTTTTAAAGTGTCAAAGTTTATGACACTTGATATAAAAACTGATAAGGAAAAACTGTATAAAGTTCCATGATCATAGGTCAATATTTTGCCAAGTTATGAGCTAGGTTAGATTGCAGGTTCAAGTTTTATAATAAAAAAAAAGGGGCATAACTCTGCCACAATGAAAGTCAGAGTTATTGGACATGTGTAACAACATACCTTTTGGTAAGATGGAGATGTGTGTGAAGTTTCGTGAACACAGGTCTTATACTTTTCAAGTTATGGCCAGTTATGAGCTGGGTTAGGTTTCAGGTTAACGTTTTATGAAAAGAGGCATAACTCTGCTAAAATTAAAGTCAGAGTTATTGGTCATATGTAACAATATTCTGTGTGGTAAGATGAATATGTGTGTAAAGTTTCATGAACCTATGAAATGGGGCATAACTATGCCAAAATGAAAGTCAGAGTTATTAGACGTGTGTAACAACATTCCTTGGGTTGAGATGATGTGTGTTAAGTTTCATGAACAAAGGTCAAATACTTTTCAAGTTATGGCCAAGGTTAGGTTGCAGGTCAAAGTGTGATGGACTACGGACAAAGTGTCCTTAAGTGTCTGCCATGCTATGCAGGCGACACAAAAATGTGTTAAGGAACGCGACAGGACAAACTCGACACGACGGGATAACAATGTGTTACAGACAGCGTGATTCCTATATAGCCCCACTCCACCTTTTGAAAGCAGGGGACTAATAATAAAATGGTTCAGTAAGTAGCTCTGGACAAATATTAAAAACAAAAGATCTGCACAAACCCGATTTTCATTAGTATACACTAGGCCTGTATGATTACATTAATCCAGTATGTTAAAGGTAATATGTGATACAAAATAACTAATCCATTATTTTTTAAAATGATTATTTCTTAAAACAAATATATATACGCTAGGATCTGGACGATTACTTTGATTTATTGAGTAAATATATTAAACATGACTAATCATAAGGATTAGACTAATACATATTCATGATTTATTGAGAAAACTAAATATTTACTTTTCATGGCCTGAATGTTAGTAATATAATTCAAAATGGCAGTAAGGAAGACAGTAAGAGTAACATGTATTTTGCCCAGCTAATTATGACATTTATACATATTGCTGACCATCAACACAGTTTTTGTAGTAATGTAGTAATATATATTTGGATTTAAATCCCATTCATAGTTGGTTTTCACAAGCTGTAAAGATATGTCCAGAGCACTAGTCAGCCTTTAGGAGACACAAATAAGTGTGTGTTTTTAGCTCTACATATCAGAGATCAGCAGAGCTTATGCCGTGGTGCGGCGTCCGGCGTCCGTCTGTCTGTAAACTTTTTTTTGTAGCGACAACTCCTCTGAAACTACTGAATGGATTTTCATGAAACTTTACAGAAATGTTGCCCATGAAGTCTAGTTGATCCTAGCAAAAATTCATGTTGATGTGAAATCCAAGATGGCCGCCAAATCTAAAAATAGGTTTTTAAAAAACAAGTTTGTAGCGACTACTTCTTAAAAACTATAAGTGATATTGATATGGGACTTTTTCTAAAATGATCAGCATGACATGATGTTGGTCCTTGTCAAAAATCGTTTTGATTCAAGGTTAAACATGGCTGCCAGCGGCCATCTTTGTTTACATAGAGTTATATAATGAAAACTTGTAGCGACTACTCCTTTGAAACTTCTTGGCGGATTTTCATGAAACTACACCGGAATGTTGCTTTTGATGTCTAATTGATCCTAGCAAAATTTTAGGTCGGCCGGAAATTCAAGATGGCCACCACGACTAAAAATAAATTTTCAAAATACGAGTTTGTAGCGACTTCTTCTTGAAAACTATAAGTGATATTGATATGGGACTTTTTCTAAAATGATCAGCATGACATGATGTTGGTCCTTGTCAAAAATTGTTTTGATTCAACGTTAAACATTGCTGCCAGCGGCCATCTTTGTTTACATAGAGTTATATAGTAAAAACTTGTAGCGACTACTCCTTTGAAACTACTTGGCGGATTTTCATGACACTTTACAGGAATGTTGCTCTTAATGTCTAATTGATCCTAGCAAAATTTCAGATCGGCCAGAAATTCAAGATGGCCACCACAGCTAAAAATAGATTTTTAAAAAAGAAGTTTGTAGCGACTACATCTTGAAAACTATAAGTGATATTGATATGGGACTTTTTGTAAAATGATCAGCATGACATGATGGTTATCAGAGTCAAACATTATTTTGATTCGACGTTAAACATGGCTGCCAGTGGCGATCTTTGTTTACATAGATATAATGAAAACTTGTAGCGACTACTCCTCTGAAACTACTTGACGGATTTTCATGAAACTTCACAGGAATGTTGCTCTTGATGTCTTATTGATCCTAGCAAAATTTCAGGTCGGCCGGAAATTCAAGATGGCCGCCACGGCTAAAAATAATTTTTCAAAAAACAAGTCTGTAGCGACTACTTCCTGAAATCAAAATCAATCAGTAGAGCTTCAAGGTCATTGACCTCTTGTTTTACCTACTTTCGCTTTCGTTATAGACTTCATGTGATAAATCAGAAAGCTCATGTTTCTGTGTTGGAAATTATTACCACAGTTTATGCCTAAATCATACTGGTATCACTATGTAGTGTTTTTTTCCAGTTAATATATTTTTGAGATGCCAATTCTTCGATTAATTATCGCAATTAGCCAAGGTCACAAAGCAGATCTTAGATACAATGGCAAACATGCTTCAAAACAAAAACATGCCATTCCGTCATTAATCTCGGATTCATTCAAAACTAGTGCATAAAGTACACGCCTACGAACGGCAAGAGGATTTTTGATATGTGCCATCCTCCGAGGGTGCATAGATCTATAAACGTCCATATGTAAAAAAAGCACCCAAAGACGTCAAATAAATGAGACTACATTCAAAACAAACATGGCAATTTGAAATAAAAACTGATGCACACCTACATATATTCATTAGGACATGCGTCGGTAGTATCTTTACTTATCAAACAACGCTGTCATGTTGCCATAATCGTTTAATTGCCCTACTTGTTTACAAATTTGTTCGATTGAATTGCCATTGTTTGACTTTACCACGTGGTAGTGAACGGGAGTTGTTTCATTGGCTGATACAAATACATCTGTTATATGATTGGATAATATGGATACAGAACTAGGTCAAGTGTTGCATCATGATTTTTAATTATTGAACAGAAGATTACCTTGGGTCACTACGACACACCAAGCAATATACAAAGTGACAACACCATCTCAATAACTGATTTACACACTGATGTGTATTTCACACTAATCTGGCATGTGACTCCTGCATAGAGGGGCTCGTTAGGGGGTATATTTCACGGTATGCAAATTCTAAACACCGCGCATTTTCAATTGAAGATTGGCACCCCAAACCTTCCTCGGCTAATCAAATTCTGATAAACTGTCAAATGGGAGGGATTAAACAATCACGAACAACACAGGTCACTTTTTTACGACACTTATCAGTAATTGCTTGTGGCAAAAGCGTTGTTAATTCCTATGCAATTATCGGCAAACTTCAGAGTCAAGACAAAATTTCCCTTGATTTTTTATCTAATGCTGAACCGTTTTTCGGGCAAGTGACGGACAACCAGATTTACGAAGGTCACCTGCCCGCACCGAAAATCCACTTGCCCACTCGGACAACCATATTTCCAGAGCCCTGGTTCAATTTAGATTAAAATGGTATCTTCCAATGCAGTAAACTTTGTTTCATCAAAGCACCCAAACTATTATATATACAGTTATTGCTCCAGAGTTTGTATAAATGCAGTATGACTTTCCCAGTCTACTCAGCAGTAGAAGATAATTTCTGGAATCTGTCCACCCTGTACGCCTGTGCCATTTGTACTGTCCGATGAACACTGAAACTGGAATGTGACTTTGCCACACTGTATCTCTGCCATGCCCTCTTGTCCGAAATAACTCAGTTCAGGTCCATCTAGCACTGCGCTTGCTGTATAAAAAGTATCAGGTTCCACTTGAATGGGGTTCTCAAACATTACAGGAAATGTGTTGCTCGAGCCATCCGAGAAATATCTTGCATACACCTGCCCTAGAACAATTCCGTTCTTTTTCAACTCAATCTTAACTTGGTATTCCATAGCTCCATTACTTGAGCCATACAGTCCAAAACCAGCTATAAAGATTTTACGATCCACAGCAAACTGGATGCTGTCACACCTGCCTCGGTATCGCCACTGATTACTCCTGTAGGCAGACGACTGAAATCGGTGACATTTTTGTGGCAGCAGTCCAGACCGAGACTTGCGCTTAAAAGGAAGGTCGGGTTTGTTTCTTGCTGTGAAGAACAGGAAGATATCGTTTGTCTCCTTATTTGTGAGAATACCAGACTGGGCAGGTCCATTAGCAAACTCTTCCAGTGTCATGGCAGGGATGCGGATCAGGTAGAATGCATCACCCAGCACTACACGCTTGTTTTCTGGCGTGGGTTCCAGGTCACGTCTATTGCACTCTGCTTCCGCCCAGCGACAGGCAGCGTTAAATATCGAAACTTCACGTGCGTTCATAGTCTCGCGAAGCAGAACACTTTCCAGAGTGCTAAAGTCGATGTCTGTGAATCCGTCCGAGGCAAGGGCTTCCTCAGCCTGGGCATCAATGACTTCCCAACACTGTTGCATGAGCTCGTGTTCTTCAAACAAGCGTCCTTGACTCAGTAATATACAGGCATTTCTGGCACTCAGGCTTGTCTCCAGGTATTGAACACAGGACCGCGCCAGAAATGGAACAATGTACTTCTTTGCTACATAGAGTGTTGAGATGACGTTGTCGGGAGCCAGCTGGACATCGTCACAGTACATGTAGCTAAAATGTAGAAGATACACCAAGTTATAAACACATGAAAACTGTGATGTTCATAATTATGAACACCTACCATAACAATATGGCAGGGTAGCACACTAAGTTACTGCTTACAAGAACTACTTAGCCTACTTGCCGTATCCATACAAATGGCATAAAACGAATAAAAACATTGTGGCAATTAGGAAGAAGGAAGACACCTCAAAAAATGGAAGACACATTAACAAGACTATGTCAAATAATTGTATGATCATCATTGATCTTTAACCAGCTTATACTTACATCTTTATGTCTGTTTTAAAATATATTATAAGCTCTTGAAGCAGGCCATGTTCTTGAACTAATGCTATGTATATACTAATACTCTCAAGTGTGGGGTTAAGTGAGCTGCTGAAATTGTTTAATAATTATCTTATTTTTTTCTATTGCTATATATTACTTGCTGGATAAAATGCTAGGGAAGGCTGTAAAAATTGTTTAGAATAACTGCATAATTTAAGATCATTCATTGCTTGTAAGCAGTTAACGTCTTGTAAGCAATTGCAGTTCATCTGACAGGGCTTCCACTAAGGTTCAAATTTAGGAAGTTCGAACTTCCTGTGTATCAAATTTGGAAGTTCATGGGGAAAATTTAGGAAGTTCAAGTGTTTGGGCATGGCATTCATACTCCGTCTTTGAGTCAGTGATTCCGCGTGGTGGTGAGGGAAACATCACATCTAAATTGTTAAAAAGTAAAAAAGGATATTTATAATCATCTATATGTTTATAAAAGAAAATATTTGATGACATTATATAAACGGTTTCAAACTAAAAATACTTAATTTGCGTGCCATACCCCACCCACAAGTTTTATACAGTGAATTGCATTTTGCAAACAGTTTTCAATTTATCAGTCCAGGAAAGCTTTTAAATTGGCATACATTTATGAAAGGTATGTAAAACTGTCAAGTGTAGAAATAAATGTAACAGATTCTTTAATTTATTATTAAAGCAATCGATTGTTTTTGTCAGTGATAATTTCACTTCCGTGTTTAGTCTCCATTCGCGAAGAGTTCTTTCCCCTAGGTTAGAGATTATTAAATATTGTTTGTCTATCAGTACTTCGTTACTATTTGTAACTTTGATAAATACATAGAAAAATGACACAAAGATATAAAAGAAATAGCCTAAAAAGTATAATCTGTTTGTGTAAGGAGTTTCAACTTTGTGGTTAATGAATATAAGCAATTTGGCATCGAGATTATATTGCAACTTTCATTTTGTGAAATGCGCGGCTAGGCCAATTATCTAATTAACACTCTCTCCTCTCACCAGCCATGCGTGTGACCCTTGATAAAAACTGGACAAAACCGGTTTCACCTGTCAATTACAGGCTCCAATGAGATTTAATTGCTTTACAACTTGTTACGTCGGCAGTCTCAAATGAAATTAGATTAGATGGGCGGGGCTATAATCGGTAATTTACAGATTATCGGACGTCCTTAGTAAAGAATCGCGGCGTACTTTGAAGTTTTTAGAAGTACACTGTACGCCTTTGATGTTAATTTTCGCCGTACAACTATGATTTTTGGACGTAATTTACGGCCGTACGTCCGTTAACGGAAGCCCTGATCTGATGAAAAATCCTAAAAATAGTTAGAAGATAACTGACCGTAGGAGGTTGTGGAAAGCGGTGGATTCAACATCAGGAAGTTTTACTTCGTCTTGTTTATCTGCCAGACCTCCATAAAACATGGCATAGAAAACAGAACTTCCTGTTGCTAGCACATATTTGTGAGCCGGTATCTTCTGCTCATGCGGAGCTACACCCACGGTGAAACAGACATCAGCCATGAGAGGGTTGTTGTACATGACGGCATTTTTCTCTCTGACTGACGTCACATTTGCTTGCCAGTTGTACTCCCGACTGGCTTGAGATGTTGGCAGTGTTGCTGGTGTGGGTGGTGGTGGTGGGTTTCGTTGCGTCTTCCATGATGGATCACTGACGGAGCGAGGTGGACGCTGGATTGGGGGTTTGGGAATACTGCTGCCGGTATAGTTTGTCGGAACTTCCTGGTTAACTTCCTCATCGGAATTGTCGCCCCGGTATTTCTGTGGAACACAGCTCTTGGTGGCCATCCTGAATGCACTCTGCATTGTCCTACATTATTACCTGTAATTAAAGTTGAATTCAACTTAAAACAAGGCTGTAAACAACAAATATTTGGAAACAGGGCTTTTTCTAGGGGTCTCATTTCCATTTCAGTCCTTTAAAACCATGCAAAATTCCCGTGTGTCAAAGTTTCTCCGACAATGTTCTTTCTGAAATGCCCAAAATGTTTCCCAAATTAGGTTTAAAATGCCCCTTTCCAAAATACACCGGGAAAAAAACAAAACAATGTAGATCTATGCTATATTTCCCATAATCCAAGCCATCACTCTCAAATCCTTAATAATTTTAATATTGAGCTTTGTTTACACAGCCACCTTTTTAAAGTATCGAAGGTGAAGTTGTTTTTATGTGTAAAATATGTTCCCAAAATTCAACCTGTGTGTAACAAGTCAGCGAGATGAATGAATGAATGAAGTCACGGCTATGCGTCGCAATGCAAACCTCTGTCTTTCATACCTGATTTAAGTGTTAAAATGATCGCCTTTGGGCAAAATATTAACTTGTCTTTAAAGAACAAATTTTATACCGTACTTTACATTGATATTCTATCGATAAACATTGTTCACGGATAAGGTATTTTAATCGATCTCAAAATCGATGCATTTTTGGAAAAGCCTTAAATCGATCTCAAAATTGATGCTTTTTTGCCAATTTGGAAAAGCCTTTAAATCGCGCACATGCACTGAGTTGTAGTGGTTTAACTCGTGAGTGTAGCTTAACCAATCAAGATACTGCAAACACAATGTTATCATTTTGAAGACCTATGATTGGCCTTTCATATGGTATTTTTAGAATTTGGAAATTCCTGAAAACAGTTTGGATGTGAATGGATTTAAAATGGGCCATGTTTAGGCCCTTGTAATGCATATTAAAGATACCCTTTTATAATAAATTGACTAGTGTTGTTTATAATCTATGTACTTTGGGAAATTCCCATAAGTTGCAACAATTTTCATTAGCATGTTCAATGCCGTGAATTGATGCCAACACTTTTCAGGTGGTGGGGGTTTACATGTCCTGGGCCATTTTTAACATAGGTTGCTGCATTTTGAAATCTATCAAGGGCGCTAAGCGTGTGTATTAGTGGAGTTACGACACTGTACTACCTCATGTTGTCATGTATATGTATGAACTGAGTGAATAAAAGATTTGTATTGTATTGGTATCATATTAAGTTGATACACAAATTTTCTTTAAAAGTAAGTAACTTCATTATTTTAATTTGATTTAAAAAAAAAAAAGATAATGCTTTTTAATGATCACAGGAATCGATTATTACCTTCTATTATTATAAATTGTCTATGTTCTGCATTAAGACATTAGTAGTTCAATCGCAATATCTCCATTACATCTGATTGCCGCAAAGAGCAGAAACATAATTTTGGAATGTAAACCGGATATCAGGAAGAAACAAAGCCCTACTTATTTTCTATGAAAAATAGAGTACCCTCATCACCTTAAAATCTATCTTCTTCAATACTGTGGAGTCTTTAAATTATTGTCTTCTGCTTTTTTCATAACATGGCCGCCTGCTTGTCAAGAATGTAGGTCACATGTCAAGTGGAAAATGACTAACATAAAAATTAACATTTGTTTTAATGCAAACACCGATATTTCATCATGTTTTATGCAGGTACCCCAGCCTTTGACATAACCTGTTTATCATTTCTCATTTAAATTACAATTAAATAAAACGTGTTGATATCTTATGAAAGGCAAAGGATGAAATCATCGCGTCATAAAATATTTTATATTTTGTGTAAATCTGCTTTAAAATGAGATACATTTAATGACGAGAACACCGGTAAAGTTATAAAATATCCACAGGAAAATTATCCATAGCCTTAAAAACTCAGTTATTTGCAAGTTTTTTCTGTTGTTGTTTAGAACTATTCATTAAGCAGAGGGTCATAAAAGTTGATGACGAAATTTGCACAATAAACATGCGCAGACTTAATTTCCGCCATCGGGATGATCGGTCGAAATCACATGGCGGTCGAAAACAGAAAGACAATAGTATATGGTGTCCGTGTAATTGAGGCCATTGAGATTGTTTTGAACGTCTGCTTGACGTCTGAAAAAAACACCCTTTTTGTCTTTTATAGACAATTATAATAGTAGAAGGTAATAATCAAAGGATGCAATTTCCTGGGTTAAAGATGTTCTTGAAACTTTTTATGACTATTTATTTTTAAATTATTGACCGTGACGTCATTATTACTGTGTGCCTCAGCGTAGCTATGGACATGATGTGTGTAAATCAATCCCTCAGTCATCAAGTTACTTATTCCTTAAATTGACAATCTGTTATTTGGGATTATGTGCATTATTTAGATCTTCCATTCCCCACCCATTCTGAGTACAATGGAGATTAATTTGTCTTGACCTACTTTTAATTTTCTTTACAAATTACACGAGGTATTTAACTTCCTGTGGTTGACTCAATCAGTTACTTTACCTTGTGCTTTGATGAAAGTGGTAGCTTTTGTTAAAATCTCAGATTTGTTTGTTTTCTGCACATTAAATTTCTGTCCTTGTTTATTTTCTACACTTTGTTTTCATTATGATGACCCACAATGCACTCCAAGTTAGTTAAGGGAAATAACTCTGTTTTGATAGTGCTGTAAAACTGATAAATTGCAGCCCATTACGTTTGCATGGCTACACAGTTTCTTAAAGGGACATACGGCAATCTTGAACTATAGTTATCAACTTTTACTCATTCATTTATTATACCCCTGAAAAGAAGTGTAAGTTGTATGAGGAATACTGAGCTGGGCTTGTCTGTCTATCTGTCAAAGCTTAAATCAAAATCAAAATAAAAATATCTGTATGTCTGTCTAGGCATCCATCCAGCCGTCCGTCTGTGTGACTTCACAAATCTTGTGTGTCTAGCCTTAATTTAACTTCTCATTTATCTTGTAGTGAATTGTTTTCAAATTTGGTGACGACATGATAGGAATTTTTATTTTATTTTTTAAGCTCTACTGGCCAAGGGCCAACAGATCTAATGGGATGGCTAGTTGTCTGTTGGCCGGCCATCCGTCCATTAACTATTACCTCGTTATGATGATAGGGCCTCCATTTTTCCTCAGATCTTTACCAAACTTAACCGGATTGTTAATATCAATGAAAGCTCGGACAAGTTCGAAAACCAGCCAGATCGGACCAGTAGCAGCGGAGTTATGGCCCTTGATTTAGTTAAAAATGATATATTACCAGATCTTATGTGATGGCGAGTTGTCTGTCGGCCGGCCGTCTGTCCGTTAACTATTACCTCATTAAGACGATAGGGCCTTCATTTTTCATCCGATCTTTTTCATACTTTACAAGATTGTTGATATCAATAAAAGCTCGAACGAGCTTGAAAACCAGCCAGATTGGACCATTTACACCAGAGTTATGGCCCTTGATTTTCTGAAATATGCTATATGTTGACCTCATAAGACGGAAGGGCCTTCATTTGGCCAGATATCAGTGAACGTTTGCAGGGATGATCAGTACCAAGCCTAGCTGTCCATATCGTCACCGTGTTCCGGTTGAAAGATTTTGGCGGAGTTAGGCCCTTCAAAGGTTTTAATACACAAATGTTGTCCTGACTACAGGGTTCTGGAAATATTTTGAAAATCCACTTGCCCAGGCAAGTGGATTTTCAAAAGTCACTTGCCCTGCCCATAATGTCACTTGCCCACATTTAAGAACACTTAATTGCCCTGAAAATTGGCGCTTTAGGATTATTTGTGTTAAACGGGATGGACCGCCGCATAATTTGGACCATTATACTTAGTTGAAAAAGAAAGGGAGAATGTATTTAATTGTATTAGTTATACATTGTATTTATTCATATAAAAAATCAAACGGTTCTTCTTTGTGTCTATTACATATTTCTGTTACTTAAACAATAAAATGATGAATGTGACAGTATACAAACTAATTTTATTCCCCACTCCCACCCCACCAAGCACCACACACACCACCCCATTATTTTTGATGACCATCCAAAAAAATTGCTAGTGTATGGAACTTTTAATGTCACAGTGTGTACAATTAACCAGTTGACAGAAAAAAAAGAAGCTATTGTGTTCATCTAAATGCGTGACAAGCAAAGAAACAAGACAAAAACGTTATTAAAAATATTCACTTGGCCCCCAATATCTGTAACCATGGTAACGTTCCTACGCCTTTGTCTTTGAACTTAAGGGAATTAGATGAAAGCAAGAGGCATGAATAGGGTTTTCCCCAGGAATTGTTTAAGAAGTAGTAGCAGTAACCTTATTTATCAAAAGCGAAAGTTCAGAACTTGAGAAAAAGGTTCTGTGATTGTTTTGAAATCGCGAAAACCCATGACATGCGCATATCGCTAAGTTATGCAACTTATTTGTGTAGTATGCACTTCCATATACGTTTTATTACAGAGTATATCAATGAAATACACCAAATACCTCATAAAATCGCATTGATAAACGAGTGCTTGGAGTAAAAGAAAATGTATTTTCGTTACGAAAAAATCTTTGGCTAGATTATCTAAACAAAAACCACACGTCATGTGGGTCTGTCAGTCATTATTTTGACACATTAAATTTGCAAATTAAGGAATTTCTGTATTTGATTGATGGAAGGTCCAAATGACTTTCAGGGATTATTTGGAAACAATTTCTGCTAGTAGCTCTGTTTATGGTTGGGAGGTCACGGACATGATTGCCGCGATTTCATTGGACAATGGACACACGTCTGACGGTCGTGTCAGGATAAATTGTGAAACGGTGTGAAATGCGCGTGTGGGTTAATTAGTTGTTGATTGTACCGAAAGTTGTTTGATCTTATTTACGGTCGCTAGCGGTGAAAAACAGCGGCCAGTTTTATTCAGTTATCAAATTCTGATATGGCTAGTTTGCCACTTATCGTCACTTGCCCAAACCCAAAATCCACTTGCCCGGGGCGTCGGGCAACCGTATTTCCGGAACTCTGGACTAGTTCTCCTGAACCCCTGGCCGGATTTAAACAAAACTTTTTAGGGATGATCAGTTCCAGGTCTAATTGTGCAAATCATCGCTGTGTTCCGGTTGAATAATGTTTGGCAGAGTTATGGCCCTTTAAAGGTTTTAATACAGAAACTTTGTCTGGACTAGTTCTCCTGAATTCCTTTGCCGGATTTCAACGAAACTTTGTAGGAAAGATCAACGCCAAGCCTAGTTATGCATATCATCGTCGTGTTCCGGTTTACTTATTTTTGGCGGAGTTATGGCACTTTATAAAGTTTTTTGATACACAACCTTTTCGGGGCTAGTTCTCCTGAACCCCCCCGGCTGGATTTCAACGTAACTTGACAAGCATGATCATCAAACCTTGTTGTGCATAATCATCGTCGCGTTCCCGTTTACAGATTTTTGGCGGAATTATGGCCCCTTAAATGTTTTTAATACACATACTTTTTCCGGGCTAGTTCTCCTGACCCCCTGGCTGGATTTCAATGAAACTTGACAAGGATGATCAGTATCATGATTCTCACAGCTATCTCCATGACTGAGTTGGTAAAGACGCTCAGTTTGAAACCATCTCGCCTATCAGCGCTTCCGGTTTGAATACTATTGGGAGCTTGATTTGTGTGAATGTGCCTATTCTTACAGATACGGGGGGTATACAGTACTGGTTCTAGGTGGAAATAGACCATCTTATATAGCCTAAAATGTGCTGAAAATGACATAAAACACCATTCAAACATCCTCAGTGCAAGCAAAACTCCATTTGTCAGCTTTAGAACATGGATTTATTGAGTGACCTCTCGTAATTTCTACAAACTAATCTACTATTTGTTGATCATCACCACCTGCTACCATCTAACCTTTGTGATCCGAAACTCTACACATTACCACATTAACTCTTTCTTCTCAAGAAGCCATACCATTTTGAAATGAACCCTCAACCTAGGCGCACCCCACAAGTTGCCCTTCTTTCTTTGTGAAATATGTGCTTTTACATGTTGGATGTTCCATTATGAAGTATGGGAGTATTACACAGATGCAGATATAAATATATATATTTTTACAGGGTTGGAAAGAATCGGTCATTGTTATAATTTAATCATTCTTAATACGTATAATAAAGTCAATGCTTGTGGCATTTCAGACCCATGTCTATACATCTCGCGGTTCGCTCACGCCCTGGATTTTGAAGACAAGACTCATGAAGTCTCGATGACAGCCATGAGACTGGTACAGAGGATGAAGCGAGATTGGATGTCGACTGGTCGCCGTCCAAGCGGACTCTGTGGGGCAGGTATAAATTAATGTTAAATAATAGAATCATAAAACTTACGGTCAGTCCATTTCAGAACAAGGGTATATAGTCTCAAGCTGTTACATATTGATTAGGAAACACTCTTTGGCGACAGAATAGTAGAAACCTAAAAATGAATGGCAGAAAATAGAGTAAAGGCATACTGTGCCATTGAAAAAAAACTTACAAATAATAAAAAAAAAAGAAGAAAAAAAGAACCTTTTACAAAGCCTGCCCATGGTTTTGGTCATGAAGCTTTGCCTGTAAGTATATATTAACCTAACAGTGCACAACCCTTATATTGGGAATGAGGAAAACGTAATTGTGAATGAATGTCAGATTAATCCATCTTTAAGATAAAACTGAATGATTAACGGGTCAATAACAATTTAATGTATGGATTTTAACAAGTACCAATCTAGTAATTTCTTGCTAATTGTTATAACTTTATTGTCTTTTTAACTGAATACTTACTGGTAATAAGCACTGATAAATTATCATTACCCATTTTGTACAAAGTGTAAGTAATAGGTAGAGTCTGGTCTCATTGAGTAGGTTTATTAAACACCAAGATGAGCGTAGCTCATCTGTTTTGCAGTATGGTGTACAAAGTGACCCTGTCTGTACTCTAAGAAGTTAAGAGTGTGGTAAAGCACCGCCCCTTTGTTTATCCTGAATTAAACAATTTAATGTCGTGCATTCATAAAAGGCAATTTCACTGACCATACTACAATTATGATTGTTGTCCATGATTTGTTTCAGCGCTGTTAGTGGCAGCAAGAATACACGACTTCTCAAGAACAGTGAAGGAAATCATCAAAGTGGTCAAAGTTTGCAAGTCCACTATCAGGAAAAGGTTCACTTCTCAATTTGTATTTTACTAATTTGAATCCAACATAAATAATAATTTTAAATTACTGAATATTTTAATTAGCTCCATTGTAATTAATAGGCTAATGAAGTGACATAGATTTATTGCTCACCTTCATGCCATACAGCAGCCTTTAGCCTCTGTAGCTGGGTGGATAAGGCTGCCTACACAAGGTTAGTCGACTCTGCTAACTTTTCAAGACACCAGGGTGACACTATGGTGAACTCTTTTAACATTCTGGTAAACCCTAGAGCAGGGATTTTTTCAAGGAAATTGGGAAAAGGCCTAGGCCTGCTGATTTTGGGAAAAAGAAGCGCGAGACTCCAAATTGGTGGGAAAATAGCATGATTTTCACTGTTTAGGGGAATGTTTTTTTAATGCAAAATCAGTTATTTTGACATGCAATCTATGTAAATTTTGTCATTTTTATATAAAAAAGCAAAAAACATTTTTTTTTTAAGAATTGGGTAAAAAAAATAATTCCAAAAGTGTTTTTGCAATTGAGAAGTAGCCAAATTTTGGCCCCTCTTGCGTTAAAAAAAAAGCCCTGTAGAGAGTGTGTTTACTGTTTTATAATGACATGAACATAGATACATTATCTTTATAATAGTTTAGAAAATGTTGCCTGTGTGAACAGTGTTTGTGATTGATGTTGATCTGCATAAAAATAGTCTCATCATGCGGGTGTAGCAGTTTGACACATTGTGAGTGATGCAGGCTGCTATACTTGTTAAATGTCCCATATATAACACTTACACCACTATCTTACACCACTATAATTATGTGTGCTGCAGGTTGGTAGAGTTTGAGGAGACACCGTCAAGCCAGCTGACTATTGAGGAGTTCCAGAACATAGATCTGGAGGAGGAACATGATCCACCGTCCTTCACAGAGGGCAAGCGCAAAGCCAAAAAGGTAATACTCTGTTGTTGCATATTGACGATATTAGTTAAACTTGACAGATCTTAACTAATGATGATAACCATACATTTATTTCCACGTGCATTTTTGATGCATCTTTTATCAGCGTACCTGTGCAGTTCAGGGTGAGAAGGTTCTAGGCCAATTTTCCATATTTTATCTTGATGTACATGGAGGGTGAGCCTGGCATGTTCATGCCTGTTAGGCGCCATATAACCTTTCATGTGTTGGTGCGCCTTAAAACCCAATTCAGTTCAGTTCAGTTTTTAAATTCCTTCGTAAACGGAACTTATTTCTAAGACATTGAAAGTTCATGGAAACTGCCATCTTGACAACGATCAACAAATAACATTGGGTGATTAAATTAATGTTCATGCTTTAAACAGTGGTGAATTTGAGACCAATAATATATGTACATTTGTTTTATTGCAATGCATGAACATTCTACTTTGTCACTGTCCAGTTACCTGAGTACATGTCAGAGGTGTCCAAGCTTCAGGAAGAGATTGAGGAATCCTTGCAGAAACAGAAACCTAGGGGCATATGGGCTGCCTATGCAAGTATGATTGTTTACTGGGTTTACCTTTGTTTAGAAAACAAACATCTTTTTAGTACAATAGGCTTCTTTTTTAAGTTTCTTTTCATAACAAAGCATAACTTAAATATTGTTGATTTGCAAACATGATTGTATTTTTGTTTGCATGGTGTTTTTATGTCATTTTCAACACATGCAAGGTTATATATGACGGTCGATTTTTTGTGGTGGAGGCAGACCACCCACTTTTCCTGGGTAAAACCAGTACTGTACACCTCAGGCCATCCGTAATAATTGACACTTTCTCGCTTACAAGTCGAGCTCCCAGTGGGATTCGAACCCGCAGCGGTGAGAGAAAAGATTTACAACCATTCAAACATGCAAAGAAAGGAATTGTAGAAAACATTTGTGTATTGTTAAAACTATTCTTTGATATAATTTCTATATCAGATAAATATTTTAGATTTAATAGAAATTCAAGAAGTAATCTTAATAGTATTTGATATTTTTAGGTTGTTTTATTGTTTTAAAATGATATTTTCCAGAGATGGCAGATGATACTTGTTCCGTTGACTCGGACAAATCACGACTGAGTGATCTGCCCGAGAGTGAAACTTTGTGCGACTCCATTATAAATTCCTCCGACTCACAATCGCAGTCCTTTGGAAACTCACCACTTAATTCTCAGTCAAACACAAACATTCCTGAAACTGAAACAACTTCTACAGATGTTAATGATATTAAAGTTGACAGTAGATTGTCTTCCGATATAAATTTGGACAAAGAGCTGATTATTGGTGCTGAGGAAAGTGTAATAGGAACCGACATGGAGGTGTTAAAGGATGTTAGAGTTCCCTCCCTTGGTCTTGGTGTGACAGAGATTGTGCAGGACTTTATAAAGGAGGGTAGCGAGAACTCTAGGGATGGCACAGAGAATGAAGAATTGGACCTCACTGGTATAGACGATACAGAGATCGATAAGGTACGAAATGTTATCCTTTGACATCTTAGATTTTCGTTGGAAATACAGTGTGGGTTTTTTTGGCTCTTTTTATAGTCATTATTGCACTATATTCCCAATGCCAAATCATTTTGATTATTTTTTCAAAATTTAAAGAAAAATTTAAAAAATATATAAAAAGAAGCGTTAGTTTGACAAGTACTATGAAAAAAATGATTTTAAATGCTTCTGTTGACCTTAGTGTTACAGTATTAAGGATGCAATTATTAAATGAATGTTTCGCTGTATTTTTCCCCAATTTTATGAAAAATCTAGTTAAAATTCCCAGTTGTTACGGTTTGGGTAATGTTCCCAAAGTATAGAAAAAAACAACACTGCAATACATATCAGTGTTTTTCAAAAAATGCTATTTATAGGGAATTATTTTCTGTATTGAAGTTTTAAAAGAAAACTGGGACGCTTGGCAATTTTTAAAACCCTAAGAGTCCTGTTATTTTATTATGTATTTTGAAATCATTAATAATTGTTTGAATAGTTCAAAGTTCTTTGTTTTTGCCTATTGCTAATTGTTGATTATATTGCACAATATATTCAAACCTATGGTAGACTTTAAATTCTCCCAACTTTTATAACCTTTTATTTAGTTATATCCAAGCAGATATGTTACTATGTATAAATCAAGTGCTAATATTAATGCTTGATAATCATTGGTTTGATATCATATCCCTGCCATACACTCACACAGTAGATATACTGTAGATTCTGTAATCATTGGTTGGATATCATATCCCTGCCATACACTCACACAGTAGATATACTGTATATTCTGTAATCATTGGTTGGATATCATATCCCTGCCATACACTCACACAGTAGATATACTGTATATTCTGTAATCATTGGTTGGATATCATATCCCTGTCATACACTCACACAGTAGATATACTATAGATTCTGCAATCATTGGTTGGATATCATATCCCTGTCATACACTCACACAGTAGATATACTGTAGATTCTGCAATCATTGGTTGGATATCATATCCCTGTCATACACTCACACAGTAGATATACTGTAGATTCTGCAATCATTGGTTGGATATCATATCCCTGTCATACACTCACACAGTAGATATACTGTAGATTCTGCAATCATTGGTTGGATATCATATCCCTGCCATACACTCACACAGTAGATATACTGTAGATTCTGTAATCATTGGTTGGATATCATATCCCTGCCATACACTCACACAGTAGATATACTGTATATTCTGTAATCATTGGTTGGATATCATATCCCTGCCATACACTCACACAGTAGATATACTGTATATTCTGTAATCATTGGTTGGATATCATATCCCTGTCATACACTCACACAGTAGATATACTATAGATTCTGCAATCATTGGTTGGATATCATATCCCTGTCATACACTCACACAGTAGATATACTGTAGACTCTGCAATCATTGGTTGGATATCATATCCCTGTCATACACTCACACAGTAGATATACTGTAGATTCTGCAATCATTGGTTGGATATCATATCCCTGTCATACACTCACACAGTAGATATACTGTAGATTCTGCAATCATTGGTTGGATATCATATCCCTGCCATACACTCACACAGTAGATATACTATAGATTCTGAAATCATTGGTTGGATATCATATCCCTGTCATACACTCACACAGTAGATATACTGTAGATTCTGTAATCATTGGTTTGATATCATATCCCTGCCATACACTCACACAGTAGATATACTGTAGTTTCTGTAATCATTCGTTGGATATCATATCCCTGTCATACACTCACACAGTAGATATACTGTAAATTCTGTAATCATTGGTTGGATATCATATCCCTGTCATACACTCACACAGTAGATATACTGTAAATTCTGTAATCATTGGTTGGATATCATATCCCTGTCATACACTCACACAGTAGATATACTGTAGATTCTGTAATCATTGGTTGGATATCATATCCCTGTCATACACTCACACAGTAGATATACTGTAAATTCTGTAATCATTGGTTGGATATCATATCCCTGTCATACACTCACACAGTAGATACAATGTAGATTCTGTAATCATTGGTTGGATATCATATCCCTGTCATACACTCACACAGTAGATATACTGTAGTTTCTGTAATCATTGGTTGGATATCATATCCCTGTCATACACTCACACAGTAGATATACTGTAGATTCTGTAATCATTGGTTGGATATCATATCCCTGTCATACACTCACACAGTAGATATAATGTAGATTCTGTAATCATTGGTTGGATATCATATCCCTGTCATACACTCACACAGTAGATATACTATAGATTCTGTAATCATTGGTTGGATATCATATCCCTGTCATACACTCACACAGTAGATATACTATAGATTCTGTAATCATTGGTTGGATATCATATCCCTGTCATACACTCACACAGTAGATATACTATAGATTCTGTAATCATTGGTTGGATATCATATCCCTGTCATACACTCACACAGTAGATATACTGTAGTTTCTGTAATCATTGGTTGGATATCATATCCCTGTCATACACTCACACAGTAGATATACTGTAGATTCTGTAATCATTGGTTGGATATCATATCCCTGTCATACACTCACACAGTAGATATACTGAAGATTCTGTAATCATTGGTTGGATATCATATCCCTGTCATACACTCACACAGTAGATATACTGTAGATTCTGTAATCATTGGTTGGATATCATATCCCTGTCATGCACTCACACAGTAGATATACTGTAGATTATGTAATCATTGGTTTGATATCATATCCCTGTCATGCACTCACACAGTAGATATACTGTAGATTCTGTAATCATTGGTTGGATATCATATTCCTGGCATACACTCACACAATAGATATACTATAGGTTCTGTAATCATTGGTTGGATATCATATCCCTGTCATACACTCACACAGTAGATATACTATAGATTCTGTAATAATTGGTTGGATATCATATCCCTGTCATACACCCACACAGTACTGTAGATATACTGTAGATTCTGTAATCATTGGTTGGATATTATATCCCTGTCATGCACTCACACAGTAGATATACTGTAGATTCTGTAATCATTGGTTTGATATCATATCCCTGTCATGCACTCACACAGTAGATATACTGTAGATTCTGTAATCATTGGTTGGATATCATATCCCTGTCATACACTCACACAGTAGATATACTGTAGATTCTGTAATCATTGGTTGGATATCATATCCCTGTCATGCACTCACACAGTAGATATACTGTAAATTCTGTAATCATTGGTTTGATATCATATCCCTGTCATGCACTCAAACAGTAGATATACTGTAGATTTTGTAATCATTGGTTTGATATCATAATCCTGTCATGCACTCACACAGTAGATATACTGTAGATTCTGTAATCATTGGTTGGATATCATATTCCTGTCATACACTCACACAGTAGATATACTGTAGATTCTGTAATCATTGGTTTGATATCATATCCCTGTCATGCACTCACACAGTAGATATACTATAGATTCTATAATCATTGGTTGAATATCATATCCCTGTCATACACTCACACAGCAGATATACTGTAGATTCTGTAATCATTGGTTTGATATCATATCCCTGTCATACACTCACACAGCAGATATACTGTAGATTCTGTAATCTGTTGATCAAACCCAAGAATATATAAATAATACATCCAACGGCAAAGTTAAATTACTATTATTAAACTGAATAATTACGATCGATTGGGGTAATAAACTCCGACTTTTACACATTTGGAACGGGGGTAAATAATTGAAGAAGTCTCATTGGTCAGTAATCATAAGTACAATATATAAAAAAAAAAACTGGCGCTTGTTTCACTTTAGAAATTTCATTGATAGTGACAAGATTGTTTATTTAAAAATGTCTACAATACAAAATAAAATAGATTATTTTAGTTGAATTTGTTTTTATCATTTTGTGCCACACAAAATTATTGGACATATATATTTAATGACAGACGATAATTAAAATTAAATTCTATGTATACACCAACATCACCACTCTTGTTATTTTCCTAGGACATTGTTTTTCTTAACTGGCAAGATAATCATTGTATTGTGTATACATTGTTATTGATATGAATATTTTGCACTTCCTATACTAGTCAAGGTTGTAATATTTGCTTTTCAGTTTCTGCTGTCTGAAAGAGAAGTGCTAATCAAAACAAAGATCTGGATGGCTGAAAATTCTGATTTTTTAGAAGAACAGAGAAGTAAGATATGTTATTATATTTTCTGTAGTGCTTAATATTGACAAAAAAACACTAGATGTTGACTTCGGCTTTCTGATACATTAATATATTAAAATTGTAAGAATTAAAATTGCTACGATAAAACAGTAGTTCCCTGAAATAGTTTTTACAGTAGTTTGTGTTTTCAGTAAAAGAGGAGAAGAAAGCCAAAGAAGCAGAAGAGGAAGCTATGAAGCCTCCAGAGAAGAGAGTAAGTACTACTACATGCAGTTCAACCATGTGTCAGGCATGGTAATTCTCTGGAAATCCAGATGTGGGGTACAAGGGGTCACAAAAGGTTTTACCTTGTTTACCATACTCTAATAGGTGGTAATAATATTTCTGTTGTGTCGTTGGCGTGGCGGAGGGGTTGGGGTTGAATGGGAGGGTGTTCAAACGTTTTGCTTGTTTGTCTCAGGATGATCTAAGATTCCTCTATTTTATCCTTCTCTCTGGAAGTCGCTCTTAATAATGTGTTAACAAGTTGTTAAACCACAAATCAAACAGCTTATGTAAGCCTGTTAACCCACTAAGCCCACTAAGTACCATTGCGTACATTGTAAACCCAGATCAGGCTGATATCTTGCAGGCTGATCAGGGTTTACAATGTCCATCTGCTGATCAGCCATTTTCCCCAAAACACCCCTTTGTTGCATAAATGGAATGGTCTTAATTCAAAGAAAGGACAGTCCATTATATATATATGTAGCAGGTTAAGGATTGTTTACTCTTTGAGATGTAAGCAGTTGATTATTTACCAAACTTGTGGAACTGGTAGTTAATACTGGATATTGATTATAGTTAGAAATAAACATTTGAAATTGACATCTGTCTGGTTATATCGTGACAGTAGTCTGAGTTGATGTTAGGGACGAATAGACGTTGGCCCTGCAAACATGTTTAATACTAGCAGGAATACACTGTTGGTATACATTTCAATTTTGTGTTTTATGTTTAGACAAATAATATTACGAATCTCAATTCGATATGGCTACTGGTGGACTGATATTTATAAAAATGTTACTTTTTAACAAAATCAAGTCAAAAACAGGATTTTTATTTCAACTCATTTCATTTTTTTCTTGACTTTATTATATAAGATAATGTTGTGAAAAATTGTTTGTCATAGAAAAGAAGATTCACCAAAAAGCGTCGAGGCCCTACCCAGGAGGCAGCCACCGCCCAAGAAGCGATACAGAAAATCATGCAGGAGAAGCGCATATCTTGTAAAATAAACTATGACGTATTAAATGACTTGAATATCAAGTCTTCCGTGCCAAAGATGACCCCAGTCAAGAATGAGATGACCCTTGCTGGGCCTGTTGTGGAGAACTCTCCCACCATATCGAGGCTGAGGAAGGCCAGCGTTAGTTTTGATCTCAAAACTGAGGTAAGATGTTATGCCTATCCAATATGTTGATACTTATTATTGAGTCGCTTGAAACAAAGTTTTATACATAGACACCGCATCTGAGTATTCGAAAGTGGAACTGCTTACGTTAAGCTTGGTTTTACATCCCGTTTTCCTACGTTCTGTATACAATATGACCTCTGCTCTACTTTCCTATCAAAGCTAAGATAGCATTACCTTGACCTATATTTTGGATTAATATTTTCAGTTCATACTTGTCACTTCCTAAACTTTTATCTGTCAATTTCCTTCAATTAAAGCATACCCCAGGCTGACAACTTTATATCTTGGTTTCGGCCATCAAGTGATATCTACATTCAGATTTGCTCAAGGGGAACCTGTATTAAGAGACCATCTGATTTAAGATACCATTGTTTCCCAGTTATAATGCACCTGTATTAAGAGTCAACCTCTATTAAGAGACCACATTATTTTGCTTTTCCCTTCAGTGGTATTTAATACAGGGTTGACTACATAAATATATTTTATTATTGTACTATTTTATATTTTCTACAAAAATCTATTTTCAAGAAATATATATAGCAGTTTTCAGAAGCATTCTTGAAAAAGTGTTTAAAAGAGGACAAACAAATCCAAAGAAAAATGATATGTTGTCCATGGATTGCATCTTGAAGTGTCTAATTACCAATTAAATATAAATATTTTCTATTTACTATGTCGCGATTTGACCCCATCCATCGTAACCATACGAAACATGCTAATTGTGCCATTTCTTTCATAGACACCCAACTCCCTTGTCAGTGCGCAATTTCCTCTCCGTTCAAATGGCATAATTTACGGCAGATGCGTAGCATGGTAGAAAAAGATATTGGACATATAAATAAATTAATTCTCTGGAGGTTTCATAACTTTTTCAAAAAAGCTAAATCCAAACGGATGGTAATATTGATAAATAATACTGATTATGAATATTATATAAATAATGGCTAAATCCAAACGGATGGTAATATTGATATATAATACTGATTATGAATATTATATAAATAATGGCTAAATCCAAGCGGATTGTAATATTGATATATAATACTGATTATGAATATTATATAAATAATGGCTAAATCCAAATGGATGGTAATATTGATATATAATACTGATTATGAATATTATATAAATAATGGCTAAATCCAAGCGGATTGTAATATTGATATATAATACTGATTATGAATATTATATAAATAATGGCTAAATCCAAACGGATGGTAATATTGATATATAATACTGATTATGAATATTATATAAATAATGGCTAAATCCAAACGGATGGTAATATTGATATATAATACTGATTATGAATATTATATAAATAATGGCTAAATCCAAGCGGATTGTAATATTGATATATAATACTGATTATGAATATTATATAAATAATGGCTAAATCCAAACGGATGGTAATATTGATATATAATACTGATTATGAATATTATATAAATAATGGCTAAATCCAAACGGATGGTAATATTGATATATAATACTGATTATGAATATTATATAAATAATGGCTAAATCCAAGCGGATTGTAATATTGATATATAATACTGATTATGAATATTATATAAATAATGGCTAAATCCAAACGGATGGTAATATTGATATATAATACTGATTATGAATATTATATAAATAATGGCTAAATCCAAACAGATGGTAATATTGATATATAATACTGATTATGAATATTATATAAATAATGGCTAAATCCAAGCGGATTGTAATATTGATATATAATACTGATTATGAATATTATATAAATAATGGCTAAATCCAAACGGATGGTAATATTGATATATAATACTGATTATGAATATTATATAAATAATGGCTAAATCCAAACGGATGGTAATATTGATATATAATACTGATTATGAATATTATATAAATAATGGCTAAATCCAAGCGGATTGTAATATTGATATATAATACTGATTATGAATATTATATAAATAATGGCTAAATCCAAATGGATGGTAATATTGATATATAATACTGATTATTAATATTATATAAATAATGGCTAAATCCAAACGGATGGTAATATTGATATATAATACTGATTATGAATATTATATAAATAATGGCTAAATCCAAACAGATGGTAATATTGATATATAATACTTATTATTAATATTATTTAAATAATGGCTAAATCCAAACGGATGGTAATATTGATATATAATACTGACTATGAATATTATATATTATAATATAATGAATATTATATAAATTAAATATAAAGAAGGATATATATACAAGTCGTATTTAATTGTTTATTATCGTACACAAATATAACAGCATAATTATTCACACATTGTTATATCTATTCGCATCACTATTTATACGCACATCTATTTGAGCACATTTTATATAACAATGATTTAAACACTTTTACAACGCAACACCATGTGCATATCCTTATGTAACACTTGATATGCACTGTAAATAACATGTATATATTCATATGTCATATTGTTATTACATAATATTATTTACAATTTAAGGCATGACAGCACATTTATACAATTGTAGACACAAAACGATTATCCTTAAAGCAACAAAACAAACAACAAAAACATTCAATAATCTCTGGATAACTCTCCATACATGGGTATGGTGAGGTTCCTGCTGTAGTAGAACCTGTCCGGTTCCCCCGCCCTAGGGCTACCAGGGGGCGTCAACATGAGGTCATCAATGTTGTGTATGGGTGTGAGTGGGGCAGGAATCATGTGTATGTGTACATCCTCAATCCTGTACCGATCTGATGTGGTAGGTGGGGACATATTGTAGACTTGGTCTGACGGCGAGAGAGGCGGAGTTAGAGGTGTGGCCTGATGGTGGTTGTCGTGCCTGTTGAGGACCTCATGTAGTGCTTTTGTGCTCTCCAGTTGCAGTTGTGTCCACTTCTTGTCCCGGTATTCCTCATACATGTTCTTCACACCCTGCATCGTCTCTAGCTTGAAGTCAATATAGTCAAAGTCTGGATAGGTATTGTTCAGGACTGCTTGTTCTTGTCTCTGGGCCAGCTCAGATAGACACATGTCTGAAAAGAAACAAAGAAAGAATAAGGTTTCTGAGGTTTGAAAATAATTATACCCCCACTTTCACAAAGTGATGTGGGGGCTATATAGGAATCACGTTGTCCGTAACATCCCGTCACGTAACACATTTTTATCCCATCCCGTCCTATAACACATTTTAATAACTTGAAATTCCTCAAATACTTTAGAATGGGTTGTTCCCAAATTTCATATGACCATAACAGCTGATGACCGTATATCCCTCTACATCACCCATTGATGATTGCCTAATTTATTACAGAATTATGGCCCTTTATTTGACTTAAAATTCAAGCAGGTGTATTCATCACCTTCAGTGATAGTGATAGTTTTTGAGGATCTTGCATGAATGCTGACTGATGGTATTTATGTCAGTTTTATTCCACTCCCATTTTTTATGTGCTAGTGATACTTAGTACGGTCCATGTTATGCTTGAAATTTGAAATTTGTTTTGAAAAAAACCACACCCTAAATTGTGGTTGAAATCATGAGCTTTAATTAATTAAATTAATGCGTCCATTGTAAACCCATATCAGCCTGCAAGTAACTCATATACTATATAAATAAAATAAAATGTTCAGTTACTTAACTGTTTCTCCTTATTATTCTACCAAATATTTAAAATACTTAATTGGTGGAATATTAAAACTTACTGATAGTAATATGTAAAAACAATTTGCTTTGAACTCAATGCAAATAATTACTGCAATGCAAAAGTTATGTAAAATGACTAATGGGACATCGATTTTAATACGTCCCTTGAAATTAAAATTATTGAATCAATATTTCATCAAAGCTTGTATTTTGGTTTGGCTTTATGTCTTTACAAGGCATATAATTTGAAATTGATCAAGCTTTTATAAGTCTGGGGCCGGGCCTCCACTATGTGGGTTATTATAGATACAGAAAATACTGCAACTGTTAATTCATTCATAATTCAAGGCCTCGTACAAAAAAAAAAGACCAGGTATGTTTGTTTAAAAAATGAACAATTAATAAAAGTTATGAAGGTGCAACTTTCAAATTTTGTGGCTCATGTTCTCATTGACAACATTTGTCCAATCTGGCACTAAACATTTATCTTGGCAATTTTGATTATTAAAAAAAAATGTTACTTTAGTTTTCCTACATAATTAAAATACTGGCAAATCATATTATTTGATACTTTCTGACTAAAACAGTTAAGGGAAAAAAAGAAAGATTTTGTGTCTAATTTAACAAATTCAATACAACAGAATCTTCATAGGAGGAGAATTCTATAAGCAGTTTGCTTTCGTTCTAATCCTTTAATATGATTGTACAATGTATATATGAAATGTTGTAAACCATTGAAAATAAAATATGTTTAAACCAACAAAACCTAAAAAATATAGAGGATATTTGTTGGTTTGGACGGAATGTAGGATTTATTTTCATTGAGAAGTGAGAAAATTGACATAGTCGCAATTTCATTTGCACGAGTGAAAATATTTGAGTTTTCTTACTTCGAGATGAAAATAAATCCTTTATTCACGACAAACCAACAAAATTCTATTTATTATGTACTCACAACCTTGAAACTTATGCAGAAAAATATAATCCCCAAAACAGTGAAGGCAATAACGTCAGCAGCGTCAACAGCGGCATTACGTCATTTTCAGTATTTCTCATGTGAAATATAAACAATGAAAATTTAAGGTTTTATTTTAATCATAAAATCCACTATTTCACTGGAAAATATATAACAAAGTAGATTCTTACCTAGCACTTCTATCTGCTTGACTGCATTGTCATAAGCCATACGTAACTCTTGTAAATCCATGATGCAGATATAATCACAAAAAGACGACACAGAAATTATCTACAAAATCTTACTATCAGCAAGAAATTATTTTCAATATAATGCTGAATATCTGAAGAACCAATGTTTTATAGGCTGTCTTGACTTCATGACAGGATTAACTCATTTTGGTCCTTAATCCTGTTGATCCTGTTAATTGAACTTTAATTGCTTGGAATTTACTTTATTCTGATAGTCATTAAATAGTAATAATTAGTTAAATTACTGTTTGATTATAGTTATTTAAAGTTAAAGGGAGGTATATTCATTCAAACTGTGAAGGAAAGATTGATCACAAGTTTACACTCTGCTATTGAAGTTGTTTGTAGGTTCAGTGTAATTAAAGTTGTGAAATGTTTGCTTAAGCTGAGTAATTAATTGGTTTTGTAATCCACAAACAATTTTAACTGATTACCTACCTAATCAAACAGATACTAATCTTTTGAAGTTTTTTACAAAGATAATCACCAAAATAGATAGATTTAATGTAATAAATAAATTTAGATTTTGAAATAATATAAAAAAAATACACTAGATACCAAAAAATAATTTGAACTTCCCCATGTTTATAATTGTTTCTGTTTTTTTTGTTTTTTTCTGACATATGAATGTACTTTTTGCATATACGAAAAAGATACTATGGTTATGGCCCTTATATTGGGAATATTAATTTTGTCAAACAAAACATAAGACTTTTAATGTAGGTATATATGGCCTACAGAGCTGTCGACAATTTTTGACTGCAATGAGTATTTACTCATCAGATTCAAAATGAACGAGTAAAAGGAACTCATTCAGAGTAAACAATTGCTTTAAATAGTTCATGCTTTCAAAATGGATGTTCAGTTCAGACCATCGAACTGGCAGACGTGTTGCGGCCGTCTGGAGCAAGGTGACCCAGCAACACCTGCCGCTGTCTGGAATCTCCCCACCGTGGATAAGTTTTCTAATCCACACTGCGGAAACATATTATGCTGTATATATGTTTTAACAGATGATATTTTTAACGTAGTCCTGAAGAGGGGCGATTGATAGACATCTACTGCAAACTACCGACGCTGAGATTCAACTTGTCACTGCAAGCTCCCGCAATAGACACCACAGGCACCGAATGATCTGGAATAACCCTCCCTATGATGTACGGGACCCTGAGGGTTTTAAAATTACCATTATACGACAGTGTGGATACCGGAGGAGCCATAACCAGCAGATTCGCAGGCAGCACGTGCAGCGGGATTGACCTACTTGGGACACATTTGGCCTCTAAGCTCCTGTCTCCTGATTGGACGAGACGATTTCGAGCCGACAATCAGATTGACCTAGTCACAATTCTGCAGGCAATCCGATTGGCCAAAATCTGCACTCAATCTCAATCATACATTCAATCTTCTTGAGAAAAGTTAAACATCGCTGGATTTCTTCAGTCAACTCTGCTGCTAACTAGGACGAGGGATTTGGCCACTTATACCTGGACCGGACTCTCGCAGCCTTAATCTGCTACTGAACAGCTCGCCAAAAGGCCTAGTGCAATAGGGCGAGCAAAAATAAAAACTTTACGATCGATCAAATGGATGTGAATTAATACATTTTAAAAGAAATAACTACATGTATTCTGATTAAATGGAACTTAAGTTAAAAAACACACTGTATGACCTTAATATAAGGCACATGTTTTAAAAAACTGAGGTTGTTTTGTTTTTTCAAAAAAAAGTATGAGTAAAATACTCAAAAACTCAGCTTATCAGTATCTACAGCTCTGGGCCTTTAAGGAGGAATAGTCATACTGAAATGAAATAACATATTTTCCAAATTTCAGAGCTTTCCTTACATCATATAGGCTATAAACTTAAATAACATTAGTGCTCCAGATAAGCGTTCCTGTTAAAGAGTATTTAATTTGCTAAATCAATCTGCAATGCTGATTTTGAAGACACATTTTTGCTTTAAATACAAATGTACCATTTTTGTACTGAAATGGATCATTTTCAGTATTGATTTCACGCTTAATAAATTTGCCTATGACACTGAAAGGGTAACTGAAATATCCCTATGCATTAAAAGGGTTGCTGAAATACCCCAGAAATTGCTGGTCTGGAGCACTGTATAATACAACACATTTCATTTTATAGGTACTGCCATATACATAATGTACAATAATTACGGTACAACATGTATCTGACGTATTTCAGGGTCCCCTGTGGAGTAAAAAGCCCAAACTGGAGCCCTCGCTGATACAGCCACAGAGGGCTGTGAAACCTGCTGAAGATGTGGTGGTTGTGGAATCAGGGCCTGTGCAATATGTACCTAAAGGTATGTATGGGAGTCCTGCACAAAATTATAACACAAACCGTGCATTTCAGGGGCTGTAATTTTGTTGTCTGTTACACATTACTTGTTTAAAGAAACCTGGCGTGGCTAGGTCATTTGTTTTAAACATACTGTATTTCAAAGAAATTACAAAAGTAAATTGGTACAGAATAAGAAGCGTGAAAAAGGATTGGAACAAAAGACAAAGTGTCGTGTCTGTACTCTCCAACTATTTCCTTGCAATTTAAAAAAAAAAAGAGTACTTTAGAGTAAGTTTGCAATCCATTTAACGAAATTTCCGTGATTATTAAACAATTGAGGTGACCCTGAAATGATAATAAAAGCAGCTAGGTATTTACATGTTCCAGAACTTGCTTGACACAGTACTATAATATGTGTTAAAACAAATGCAAAACCACATTTATTATTTAAAATTGGTGTTTAAAGGGGTTGGTGCACTATTTTCAAACATGATTTATTTAAAAGAACTCCAAAAAACTTGAAAAAAAATGAAAGAATTATCAAAATGACATAAAAAATAAAGCAGATATGACCTATTCAAAATTTGCAAAGAACATAAATGGAGGCAGCCATCTTGGCACGATGACGTCATCGCACCTTTTTACCATATTTGGCATATTGACAAAATACATGTTGAAGTAAATCACTGCAAACTGATTAAAAATAAATATACAGATGTAAATATCTTGTCTTCGCTATAACTAAAGAACAGCTGACACTACAAACTCGAAAATTGGCAGGAATGTTTGTGTCATGATCATTGAATGGGGGCATATATGTTTTACAAACATCTCTTGTTGATAATGAGGTTGATCCCATCCAAACCGAATTTAGATCAAAGTATTTCCCATCTGACCATTTATTGGATGAGACTCACATACATTCAAAAGCACCTTTAACCATGCACACACAGTAGACTAGATTGTATTTTACTCTATGAACCTTAGGAATACACACACAAACACTTGTGTTTACAGAATCTATAAGTGGCATTAATGGGAAATAGGATACTCTTTCTTTTGGAGACTGAATTGTTGTTAAACATCCTTTTTTTCCAATTAACGGATGTGGTTGTCCACTGTTTGATACATATATACTTAACTCCATTAAAAATGCAAGTTTTTTTAAAGTTCTTTTGTGTTTATTTTTAATTAAAATGTCTCATAGATTGTAGTGTCATGACAGATCAAATTCCTGTAGTGAAAGAAGTAAAATCGGAATTATGCGAAAATCATGTGCACACCAAACTTGCGTTTTTAATGGCGTTAAGTATACTATATAACGCTATGATGTGATCGAAATTTTTAAAAAATGATATGTAATATATATGGTTATGATAATGTTATTACTTTGTAGATGATGGTTACGGGGAGGATGAGGAGGAAGACTACTATGAGGAGGAGGATACAAACATCAGTGCTGCACAGCTGCTGGGACATACAGGTGTGTACATCCATCTTTACCTCTCTTGGAACATTTCTCAACCGTCCATGGTCCAATCGCTTGTGAAAATAGCCTCAAATCTGCAGCTCAAGTGGGGCTTGTAGAAGTTTTAAAAAAAAATGTCGCGTCACGTATCACATTTTTAGCTCTACTGATCAGAGATCAGCAGAGCTTATGCCGTGGTGCGGCGTGCGGCGTCCGGCGTCCGTCGTCTGTCTGTCTGTCCGTCTGTCCGTAAACTTTTTTTTGTAGCGACAACTCCTCTAAAACTACTGAATGGATTTTCCTGAAACGTTACAGAAATGTTGCCCATGAAGTCTAGTTGATCCTAGCAAAAATTCATGTTGATGTGAAATCCAAGATGGCCGCCAAATCTAAAAATAGATTTTTAAAAAACAAGTTTGTAGCGACTACTTCTTGAAAACTATAAGTGATATTGATATGGGACTTTTTCTAAAATGATCAGCATGACATGATGTTGGTCCTTGTCAAAAATCGTTTTGATTCAACGTTAAACATGGCTGTCAGCGGCCATCTTTGTTTACATAGAATTATATAATGAAAACTTGTAGCGACTACTCCTCTGAAACTACTTGACGGATTTTCATGAAACTTCACAGGAATGTTGCTTTTGATGTCTAATTGATCCTAGCAAAATTTTAGGTCAGCCGGAAATTCAAGATGGCCGCCACGACTAAAAATAAATTTTCAAAATACAAGTTTGTAGCAACTTCTTCTTGAAAACTATAAGTGATATTGATATGGGACTTTTTCTAAAATGATCAGCATGACATGATGTTGGTCCTTGTCATAAATTGTTTTGATTCAACGTTAAACATTGCTGCCAGCGGCCATCTTTGTTTACATAGAGTTATATAGTAAAAACTTGTAGCGACTACTCCTTTGAAAGTACTTGGCGGATTTTCATGACACTTTACAGGAATTCAAGATGGCCGCCACAGCTAAAAATAGATTTTTAAAAAAAAAGTTTGTAGCGACTACATCTTGAAAACTATAAGTGATATTGATATGGGACTTTTTGTAAAATGATCAGCATGACATGATGGTTATCAGAGTCGAACATTATTTTGATTCGACGTTAAACATGGCTGCCAGTGGCCATCTTTGTTTACATAGAGTTATATAATGAAAACTTGTAGCGACTACTTCTCTGAAACTACTTGACGGATTTTCATGAAACTTCACAGGAATGTTGCTCTTGATGTCTAATTGATCCTAGCAAAATTTCAGGTCGGCCGGAAATTCAAGATGGCCACCACGGCTAAAAATAATTTTTCAAAAAACAAGTCTGTAGCGACTACTTCCTGAAATCAAAATCAATCAGTAGAGCTTCAAGGTCATTGACCTCTTGTTATTACTACCATTTCTCAAACAGTTTTGAATGAGTTGTTCCCAAACTTCATATACACATAACAACTGATGATCTTATGTCCCTCTACATCACCCATTGTCGATTGCCTAATTTATTACAGAATTATGACACTTTATTTGACTTGGAATTTAAGCGGGGCTATTCATCACCTTCAGTGATAGTTCTAGTTTGATTATTGAAATGGTGTTAATTTGCAAATACACAGTTTTAATACTGTTATTATGACATTTTAGGAATAAATGAATGTTAACCAAAGCACATGTAATTTACTGAATGTTTTTCACCCCCAACAGGTGCAGAAGAAGATTATTATGAAGACATTGACTGAGAGATTTCAGGGAGATTAATTTGGAATTCTGGCCCATTACACAAGACTGGGGTTGGAGAAATTCCAGTCCTGTTTCATTGAGGCATTATTGTTGAGCATTGGCTTAATAGTTGAAATATTAAATTCCATCTATGCTTCAGTGTTGCATTATGGTCCTGTAGCTGAAATATCAAATTGCAACTTCAGTGGGACATTATTGTTAAGCATTGGCTTAATTGTGAAGATCTCAAATTTTTGTCAAATTTCAGCAGTGTCTGTTCTTAGTCACAATCTCTGATTTCATTGTGGCATTATCCTGTCTCAGAAAAAGGATTGAGATTGCAGAAAGTTCTGCTGGGTTTGTCTGAAAACGCCATCCCAGCTTTGATTGTGGCATTATTTTGGAGATATCGAGAAGTTAAGATGGAGATACCTGGATTTCAACCCAGATTTATTATCATAATATAACTTGTGGATCAAGCTGATGATCTGACATCCATGACAGTGTGATCTCTCCGGTCTTCTTGTGGAAGTGAAACATTTCAAATTTTGAGACAAATAATGATGGCGTAAGTTACGTGTAAAATTACTCTTTACACCGTTCCGGAAGAGGACTTGCTTCAGAGGTGGAAATAGTCAACTGATCTATATAATTTACTGTCATGTTTTTGTAAAGACTATTTGGATGTATGTGTCAATCCGGTGTACTAGACAGAATATTGTAGTAGGAATAGCAAATTGTTGGCCGGGCTTCCAGGATTAAATTGGGTCGATAAAACAGTGGCTATTTTAGTATTAATATAAACATCTTGCAAAACTTTACCCAGACAGCATAAAATGTAGCATAGAAAATGTCAGAGTTAAAAACTCATTAGAGGAATTTGAATAGACAAAATTTCATGTTTATACAGTCATGTTGGATGAAAATGCGAGGGGAGCATTGGCCCCTAGAAATGCCGTGCATGTTTCATGTTTTCATGAAATTTTCTATTAATTTCTTTTACATGCAAGTGTCCGTAGAAGGAAAAAGGTATGATCTTGTAAAAATTAGTGTAATTTATTTATTGTATTTATTTGTGTGAGACGGAGGTGTTTAGCAGTCCAAATATTTTGTGTTCAAAGTTCAAATGGCAGCTTACACAGTGTTTTTACTGAGCTTGACTGAGCTTAGAATTCAATGTTAAGTTATTTATTGAAATTATTGTATCAACAGAGCTTTGAGCCTTTGACAGATGACATTGATAACATTTATTGTCTTTTTCCAAAAGATAAATAGCTGCTTTTTGCCAATTGCCTTTAAAGGAAGTACATCAAGATTTGTATTATTTCTAGAATTGTTCAAATATATTATTTATGTATTTAATTGATATAAACAAACTAAATGAGCCATAAAACACCAACAGAAAATACGCTGAACATATAAACATGATAAAATAAACGACCTGAAGAAGGTATTTCCTAACTAAGGTGATGCGCCAGGGATAGCTATTTTAATCTTGGTGATAAAATGAATCGCAATGTATTGCAAAGCAAACGTCATGTAAAGATATCGCCGATGTGCTGAGTGACAGCTATTTATAACTTGGGGATTTCTCTATGGACTTTTAATACTTGTAGTAAATTATCATTTTTAATTAGTGCGCTGTATTAAAGGAAACTGTTAGTATTCCGTCTATGAACTATTTTATGTCTTAAATTGGTAATTTCATACTTTTTTATGTTTTTAAAAAAATTTGGCCTCATTGCCTGATATACTCCCTTTAATAGGATTTTGAAAATAAAAAAACAAAACATCAAAACTCTAGAAAAAAACGTAGTAAAATATTTAAAAAGTTTACAAGTATTTAATTGGTATTAATTAGAAACTTCAACTTTTTAAGAGAGCATCCAATTGTTTAAAAAAAGTTTAATTTGTGAATGCATTGTAAGATTGCTGTACGTTTCCAGTTGCCACTGGATGAGATCTGTTTACGTTTCCAGTTGCCACTGGATAAGATCTGTTAAATTATTTCTGGTGTGTCTTTAAAAACACTTATTTAAAAAATATTACTAATAAATGCCTATTGTGTGTGTTTTTAGCTCGAACGATCAGAGATCAGCAGAGCTTATGCCGTGGTGCGGCGTCCGTCGTCCGTCTGTCCGTAAACTTTCATTTGTAGCGACAACTCTTCTGAATCTACTGGATGGATATTCATGAAACTTCACAGAAATGTTGCCAATAAAGTCTAGTTGATCCTAGCAAAAATTCATGATGTGAAATCCAAGATGGCCGTAGAGCTAATAATAGAGTTTTAAAATACAAGTTTGTAGCGACTACTTCTTGAAAAGTATAAGTGATATTGATATGGGACTTTTTCTAAAATGTTCAGCATGACATGATGTTGGTCCTTGTCAAAAATCGTTTTGATTCAACATTAAACATGGCTGCCAGCGGCCATCTTTGTTTACATAGAGTTATATAGTAAAAACTTGTAGCGACTACTCCTCTGAAACTACTTGGCGGATTTTCATGAAACTTTACAGGAATGTTTCTCTTGATGTCTAATTGATCCTAGCAAAATTTCAGATCTGCCAGAAATTCAAGATGGCAGTCACAGCTAAAAATAGATTTTTAAAAACTAAGTTTGTAGCGAATACTTCTTGAAAACTATAAGTGATATTGATATGGGACTTTTTCTAAAATGATCAGCATGACATGATGTTGATCCGAGTCGAACAATAGTTTGATTCAACGTTAAACATTTCTGCCAGTGGCCATCTTTGGTTACATAGAGTTATATAGTAAAAACTTGTAGCGACTACTTCTCTGAAACTACTTGACGGATGTTCATGAAACTTAACAGGAATGTTGCTCTTCGTGTCTAATTGATCCTAGGAAAATTTCAGGTCGGCCTGAAATTCAAGATGGCCACCATGGCTAAAAATAGATTTTTAAAAAATAAGTTTGTAGCGACTACTTCTTGAAAACTATAAGTGATATTGATATGTGTCTTATCCTAAAATGATCAGTATGACATGATGTTGATCCTTGTAGAAAATTATTTTGATTCGACGTTAAACATGGCTGCCAGCGGCCATCTTTGTTTACATAGAGTTATATAATGAAAACTTGTAGCGACTACTTCTCTGAAACTACTTGACGGATTTTCATGAAACTTCACACGAATGTTGCTCTTGATGTCTAATTGATCCTAGCAAAACTTCAGGTCGACCGGAAATTCAAGATGGCTGCCACGTCTAAAAATAGATTTTCACAAAACAAGTTTATGGCGACTACTTCTTGAAAACTATAAGTGATATTGATTTGGGACTTTTTCTAAAATGATCAGCATGTCATGATGTTGGTCCTTGTCAAAAATCGTTTTGATTCAATGTTAAACATGGCTGTCAGCGGCCATCTTTGTTTACATAGAGTTATCTACTAAAAATTTGTAACGACTACTCCTCTGTAACTACTCGACGGATTTTCATGAAACTTTACAGGAATGTTGCTCTTGATGTCTAATTGATCCTAGAAAAATTTCAGGTTGGCCGGAAATTCAAGATGGCCGCCATGGCTAAAAATAGATTTTCAAATTCAAGTTTGTAGCGACTACTTCTTGAAAACTATAAGTGATATTGATATGGGACTTTTTCTGAAATGATCAGTATGACATGATGTTGATCCTTGTCAAAAATTATTTTGATTTGTTTACATAGAGTTATATAATGAAAACTTGTAGCGACTACTCCTATGAAACTACTTGATGGATTTTCATGAAACTTCACAGGAATGTTGACCTAGCTATTAAAAATCTATCAGTAGAGCTTCAAGGTCATTGACCTCTTGTTTTGTTAAAAGGACATACAATACACATAAACTGTGTGTCTGGCTCCACTACATTCAGGTTTTGATGGTTGACATTTAGGTTTATACGTAACATGGTAAGATAATTCTGATACTTACATATCATATTTAAGGTAACAGTCTTGTAATATTTGGATGTTACATGTGTATATTGTTTTTTATACATTTTTGCAGAAAAATAAACAAAATAGTTGGATAAACATTCTGGCATCATTTTCACCCTCAAACAGAATAAATATAGGGTAAATTATATTGAAAATTAGAATTTTGTTTCAGTATGTCGGTAGTTGAAGGTTGCAATTGTGTCAAGTGACTATGCGTTATCAGAGCTAATAAATTTTCACCATTTAAGGCCTGATACACAGTCGCTAAAATCAAAATTTCAATACTAGTTAACCACTTCCATTGTTTGGAAATGAAACAAATTGACGTCCCATTTTTGACAGTTCAACTTCATTTAGTAACAACCTAACTTTATATATATATCTACAGTTTTTTCGCTTTAACAATGACTTTGTTGAAAAAGATTTTAAGAAGTCAGTAAAACTTCAGAAATATGCTTTGATATATAATAAAGATATTAGATTCTACAGTTCTACAAACATGAACATTTTAGATATCCATTAGTTCTAATAAATGATAAAAACTATGTCTTGAAGGTCGCATCTGTAACTATGGCAACAAGTTCATTTGTATTACCATAGCAACTTACAAACAGGCCACGTTTGATTCCCGGGCATGAATACTACCACTGCTCATCCAGACAGGTGTAAAATTTCTCCAAATTCATCATGTCATTTTTGTCATGTTCATTAAATGCCCTGTATTGTTTCAGGTGGTACTAGAGTGGTGGCAGAAAACAATGACTTGCTCCATTGAAAAATGGAGTGTTTGAAACAGAATTTGCATTGGTGCACAGTTGAGTCGTAACCCAATTCAATTCAATTTACCAAACATCCATGGATTCTCATGAGAAAAAAACACTTTTTATGCCCACTCCAAAAGTGAAGTTGACATATAGTGTTACTAACCATTGTCTGTCAATTCCGTCCGTACAAATATTTACATAACAGTTTTGGTTCAGTACATTTCTCAAACACCAGAAGATGTAGAGCTTCCAAACATTACACATGACTGCAGTATGTTCCTACAAAATGTAGGTCAATATGAATGACCATCACCTATTTGTGGGGCTTCATCCGTCTGTCCGTAAACTTTTTTTGTGGCGACTACTCCTCTAAAACTCCTTGACAGATTTTCATGAAACTTCACAGGAATGTTGCTCTTGATGTTAGTTGATCCTAGCAAAATTGCAGGGTGGCCGGAAATTCATGATGGCCACCATGGCTAAAAATAGATTTTAAAAATGTGATTTTGTGGTGACAACTTCTCAAAAACCGTAAGTGATATTGAATTGGAACCTTTTCCAAGATGACAGGTGCGACATGTACTTCGTCCTAATTAAGATTCATTTCGATTTGATGTCAAATATGGCCACCAGCGGCCATCTTTGTTTACATAGAGTTTAATATGAAATACTTGTGGCGACTACTCTTTTGAAACTACTTGATGAAATTTCATGAAACTTGACAGGAATGTTGCTCTTGATGTCTAGTTGATCATGGCAAAAATTCAGGTCGGTAGGAAATTCAAGATGGCCGCCACTGCTAAAATTAGATTTAGAAAATGCGACTGGTGACTACTTCTCAAAAACCGCAAGTGATATGTATTCCAACCTGTCATTTTACCTGGCAAAACATCTTGCAGGCTGATCAGAGCAGTATGTGATCATCAGTCATTTGACTGAAACACCCCTTTGTACTATGAGTGGACTGGTCCAAATCCAAAGAAAGGACAGTCCATTATACATTCATAGTGGTGTAAGGCTTAAGTCTCCTTTGTATTTTTGGCTCTCAGAAAAAGTTTGAAAACAAATTGTAAGATTTTAAGATTTAATAATAAATCATAATATTTAGGAATATGGGAATGTTGCTCTTGATGTCTAGTTGGTCCTAAGTAAAAATTAGGTTGGCCAAAAATTCAAAATGGCCACCATGGCTAAAAATAGATTTATAGGGACTACTTCACTAAAACCTTAGTAGTGGTATCTGTTTGATACCTTTACCAAAATGACTTTCATAAAACTTTAAAGGAATGTTGGCCTTGATGTCAAGTTACTCCAAAGTAAAAATCAGGTTGGCCGGAAATTTAAGATGGCTGCCACAGCTTAAATACAAGTTTGTGGCAACTACTTCTCAAAAACCATAAGTGGTATTGATTTGGAACCTTTCCTAAAATGACTGGCATGAAATGTAGTTGGTCCTAAACAAAATTCATTTTGATTATATGTCAAACATGGCCGCCAGCTACCATCTTTATTTACATAGAGAGATATAGGAAAACTTGTGGCGAATACTTCTCTGAAAGTTTTGGTCTTATTTCCATAAAACTTCACAGGTTCCCATGGCTGATCTGGCTATCAAAATCTATCAGTAGAGCTTCAAGGTCATTGACCTCTTGTTTATGTGTAGCGTAATATAAGTATCTTGAATGACCTTCTTCTTTCTCAAACAAATGTTGGTTACACCATTTTCTAAGCAATTGATAACCTTTAAGTGGGGCATTAGTGTCCCATGGACACATTATAGTTACGACTGTTACCAGTACATTTTCCAATCATGATACCAATGTGTTGAATATAGGGCATTGTTGTTAAATTCTACCTCAGTGCATGTTTTGCAAATGTAACCCACAACAAATCATGTTTAATTTTAACATTGAAAAAACAAATGGACATGTGTGAATGAATGAATTTTGGAATATAAATTAATTATACATTGAATATTTTGTCAATTTTTTTCATGAGATTATTTTGACCTCAACAATGTATTAACATTTTGTAAATGATCTATGTAATAAGTAATGGATAGTTCAGAAAAGTTAAGAAACATATCCCTGCATGAGTGCAGGGTTGTGAGTGCAGGGTTGTCGGACAAGTGGTGGCAGCAGAGGACCAGTCTGGCTCGTCAGAGGACCATTCTAGCTCCATCTGAGGACTAATCTGGCTCCGTCAGAAGACCATTCTGCCTCTGTCAGAGGACCAGCCTGGCTTCATCAGAGAACCAATCTGGCTCCATCAAAGGACCAGCCTGACTCTGTCAGAAGACCAGCCTGACTCCGTCAGAAGACCTGTCTGGCTCCATCAGAGGACCAATTTGGCACCATCAGAGGACCAGACTGGCTGTCAGAGTACCAGTCTGGCTACATCAGAGTACCGGTCTGGCTCTGTCAGAGGACCAGTCTGTCTGTCAGAGGACCATTCTGGCTCATTCAGAGGACCAGCCTGGCTACATCAGGAAAAAAACAACTGTCTGGTTCTGTCGGAACTAAATCTGTCTTGATATTAAGACTTGTATATGAAAGAACTGTCTATTTAGATTTAATTCGAACAAATATTGAATAAATACTACAAGGTAGACTGGTGTTCTTCTTATTTCTCTGTTTTACTTTCTCTACATAAATCGACAACTTGTTCATCACAACACACTGCAGCATACAGTGATGAGTGAGACTTCCAGTAGGAACTACAGTTTTGCTATTTTACATCTAATCGAAACTCTTAACAGCCATTATAGCCTTCATTTCAAAATGTCGTTCTTTAGGACAATGAATTGTGAAGAGTATGTATGCATGGGGTTGAACAGCGCTTAAAACAATCTTTCAGTCCTATCATGACGGTGTCTCCCACTTTTATAAAGTGTTTGGTACGACGCGGCTAGGGATTTAATCCATGTGCTAGGTGGACACTACCATTATACAACCGCTGAAGTATGCATTATTGTCAAGTATAAAAATTAGTTATTCTCTGTAATCATCACTATAAGGGAAATCAAAATAATAATGTCCATTGCGGGGAAAAATCATGGACGATCAACTAATTCTGTGGGGTTAAACAAGAGGCCCAAGAGGGCCTGTGGATGCTCTACTGGCTAAAGATAAAGTTTATGCACAAGGGGCCATAACTCTTTCAAATATCGTTCAACCAGAACATGGTGATGATATAGGCAACTAGGCTTGGTACTGATTGTCCCTGACAAGTTTCGTTGAAATCCAGCCACAGGTTCAGGAGAACTAGTCTGTACAAAGTTAGTGTATTAAAACTTTTAAGGGTCATAACTCTGCCAAAATTCATTCAACCAGAACACGGCAATGATATGTGCAACTAGGCTTGGTACTGATCATCCCCATCAAGATTCATTGAAATCACAGCAAGGGGTTCAGAACAGACTAATCTGGACGTTTCTCTATGAAAACCTTTAAAGGGCCATAACTCTGACAAAAATCATTCAAACCGAATATGGCGATGATATGCACAACTAGGCTTGATACTGATCATCCTTGTCAAGTTTCGTTAAAATCCAGCCAGGGATTCAGGAAAACTAGCCCGGAAAATGTTTGTGTATCAAAAACCTTTAAAGGGCCATAACTCCACCAAATATCTGTTAACCGGAATGCGACGATGATATGCACAACTGAGCTTGGTGCTGATCATCCCTGTAAAGTTTCGTTGAAATGTGGGGAGACGTTCAGGAGAATAGTCCAGACAAAGTTTGTGTATTAAAACCTTTAAAGGGCCATAACTCTGCCAAAAATCATTCAACCGGAACACGGCAAAGATTTGCACAACTAGACCTGGAACTGATCATCCCTAAAAAGTTTTGTTTAAATCCGGCCAGGGGTTCAGAAAACTAGTCAGGACAAAGTTTGTGTATTAAAACCTTTAAAGGGACATAATTCCGCCAAAATCATTCAACTGGAACACAGTGACGATATGTACAACTAGGCTTGGTACTGATCATCCCTGAAAAATTTCAATGAAATTTGGCCAAATGAAGGCCTTTTCTTCTTAATGAGGCCAAAATATAGCATATTTCAGAAAATAAAATCATGGGCCATAACTCCGTTGTAAATGGTCCAATCTGGCTGGTTTTCAAACTTGTCTGAGCTTTCATTTATATTAGAAATCTGATAAAGTTTGGTAAAGATCTGACGAAAAATGAAGGTCCTATCGTCTTAACGAGGCAAAATATAGCATTTTTAACTAAATCAAGGGCCATAACTCTGCTGTTACTGGTCCGATCTGGCTGGTTTTCGAAATTGTCCAAGCTTTCATTGATATTAACAATCTGGTAATTTTTGGTAAAGATCGGATGAAAAATGAAGAGCCTATCTTCTTAACGAGGCAAAATATAGCCTTTTTTAACTAAATCAAGGGCCATAACTCCACTGTTACTAGTCCGATCTGACGGGTTTTCGAACTTATCCGAGCTTTTATTGTTATTAGCAAGATGGTAAAGTTTGGTAAAGATCGGATGAACAATGAAGAGCCTATCTTCTTAACGAGGCAAAATATAGCCTTTTTTAACTAAATCAAGGGCCATAACTCCACTGTTACTAGTCCGATCTGACGGGTTTTCGAACTTATCCGAGCTTTTATTGTTATTAGCAAGATGGTAAAGTTTGGTAAAGATCGGATGAACAATGAAGCCCCTATCGTATTAACAAGGCAAAATATAGCATTTTTAACTAAATCAAGGGCCATAACTCCACTGTTACTGGTCTGATCTGGCTGGTTTTCGAACTTGTCTGAGCTTTTATTTATATTAGAAATCTGGTAAAGTTTGGTAAAGATCTGACGAAAAATGAAGGTCCTATCGTCAACAAGGCAAAATATAGCATTTTTAACTAAATCAAGGGCCATAACTCTGCTGTTACTGGTCCGATCTGGCTGGTTTTCGAAATTGTCCAAGCTTTCATTGATATTAACAATCTGGTAATTTTTGGTAAAGATCGGATGAAAAATGAAGAGCCTATCTTCTTAACGAGGCAAAATATAGCCTTTTTTTAACTAAATCAAGGGCCATAACTCCACTGTTACTAGTCCGATCTGACGGGTTTTCGAACTTATCCGAGCTTTTATTGTTATTAGCAAGATGGTAAAGTTTGGTAAAGATCGGATGAACAATGAAGCCCCTATCGTCTTAACGAGGCAAAATATAGCATTTTGAACTAAATCAAGGGCCATAACTCCGCTCTTACTCGTCCAATATGAATGGTTTTCAAACTTGTCCGAGCTTTCATTGATATTAACAATCTGATAACATTTGGTAAAGATCGGATGAACAATGAAGCCCCTACCGTCTTGACGAGGCAAAATATAGCATTTTTAATTAAATCAAGGGCCTTAACTCCGCTGTTACTGGTCCGATATGGCGGGTTTTCGAACTTGTTCGAGCTTTCAACGACATTAACAATGTGGTAAAGTTTGGTAAAGATAGGCAGAAAAATGAAGGCCCTATTTTCTTAACGAGGCAAAATATAGCATTTTGAACTAAATCAAGGGCCATAACTCCACCGATACTGGTCCGATCTGGCTGGTTTTCGAACTTGTCCGAACTTTCATTAATAGTAACAATCTGGTGAAGTTTGGTAAAGATCGAGTGAAAAATAAAGGCCCTATCATCTTAACGAGGCAAAATTTAGCATTTTTAACTAATTCGAGAGCCATAACTCCGCCGATACTGATCCAATCTGGCTGGTTTTCGAAGTTGTCCAAGCTTTCATTGATATTAACAATCTGATAAAGTTTGGTAAAGATAGGATGAACAATGAAGCCCCTATCGTCTTAACGAGGCAAAATATAGCATTTTTAACTAAATCAAGGGCAATAACTCCGCTGTTAATAGTCCGATCTAGCTGGTTTTCGAACTTGTCCGAGTTTTCATTGATATTAACAATCTGTGCAAGTTTGGTAAAGATCAAATAATAAATGAAGGTCCTAGAGTATTCACAAGGCTTAATATGGCATTTTTCAGCAAAACAAGGGCCATAACTCCATTGAAATTATTTCGATCTTGCTGGTTTTCGAACTTCTTTGAGCTTTCATTGATATAAAGACACTGGCAAAGTTGAGTAAAGATCCGATTAATATTGAAGGCCCTAGAGTGTTCACAAGGCAGAAAATAGCATTTTTCAGAAAAAACAAGGGCCATAACTCTAGTGTTACTGACCCAATTCAGCTGATTTTCGAACTTGTCCAAGCTATAATTAGTATTAACAATCTGTGCAAGTTTGGTAACGATCAAATAACAAGAGGCCCAAGAGGGCCTGTGGACGCTCTACTGGTAACATGCCTCTTATAACATCAATGAAGCGAGTGACTGCCATTTACGTTTTTTTGAAAGTTTTGGGCAAAAAACAGCTTCTTGACTAAATCAAGGGCCATAACTAAAGAATCTGGTAAAGTTTAGTAAAGATCAGATGAAAACTGAAGGCCCTACACTATTAACGAGGCAAAATATAACATTTTTAACTAAATCAAGAGCCATAACTCCTCTGTTACTGGTCTGACTGGTCCAACATAGAGCTAAAAAAAAACAAGAGGTCAATGACCTTGAAGCTCTACTGATTGATTTTGATTTCAGGAAGTAGTCGCTACAAACTTGTTTTGTGCCGTGGCGGCCATCTTGAATTTCCGGTCGACCTGAAATTTTGCTAGGATCAATTAGACATCAAGAGCAACATTCCTGTGAAGTTTCATGAAAATCCGTCAAGTGCGGCCATCTTGAATTTCCGGTCGACCTGAAATTTTGCTAGGATCAATTAGACATCAAGAGCAACATTCCTGTGAAGTTTCATGAAAATCCGTCAAGTAGTTTCAGAGGAGTAGTCGCTACAAGTTTTCATTATATAACTCTATGTAAACAAAGATGGCTGCTGACAGCCATGTTTAACGTCAAATCAAAACAATTTTCGACAAGGACCAACATCATGTAATGCTGATCATTTTAGAAAAAGTCCCATATCAATATCACTTATAGTTTTCAAGAAGTAGTCGCTACAAACTTGTACTTTGAAAATCTATTTTTAGCCATGGTGGCCATCTTGAATTTCCGGCCAGCCTGAAATTTTGCTAGGATCAACTAACATCAAGAGCAACATTCCTGTGAAGTTTCATGAAAATCTGTCAAGTAGTTTTAGAGGTGTAGTCGCCACAAAAAAAGTTTACGGACAGACGGATGAAGCACCACAAGTAGGTGATGGTCATTCATATTGACCTACATTTTGTAGGAACATACTGCAGTCATGTGTAATGTTTGGAAGCTCTACATCTTCTGGTGTTTGAGAAATGGACTGAACCAAAACTGTTATGTAATATTTGTACGGACGGAATTGACAGACAATGGTAAGTAACACTATATGTCAACTCCACTTTTGGAGTGGGCATAAAAAGTGTTTTTTCCTCATGAGAATCCATGGATGTTTGGTACAATTAATTGAATTGGGTTACGGCTCAACTATGCACCAACGCAAATTCTGTTGCAAACACTCCCATTTTTCAATGGAGCAAGTCATTGTTTTCTGCCACCACTCTAGTACCACCTGAAACAATACAGGGCAATTAATGAACATGACAAAAATGACATGATGAATTTGGAGAAATTTTACACCTGTCTGGATGAGCAGTGGTAGTATTCATGCCCGGGAATAAAAAAAAATTAAAAAAAAAAAGAAATCAATAAAAAAAAAAGTCAAATTAAAAAAAAATCTAATTAACAAAAAAATGGAAAAAAAAGAAAGAAAAGAAAATCATAAAATCTGGTAAAGTTTGGCAATGATCAGATGCAAAATAAAGGCTCTATCGTATGACGAGGCAACTTATAGCATTTTGGTTTTCGAACTTGACCGAGGTTTCATTGACATTAACAATCTGATGAAGTTTGGTAAAGATCGGATGAAAAATGAAGGCCCTATCGTCTTAACAAGGCAAAATATAGCATTTTGAACTAAATCAAGGGCATTAACACCGCTGTTACTGGTCCGATATGGATGTTTTTCGAACTTGTCCGCCTATCGTTGATATTAACAATCTGATAGAGTTTGGTAAAGATCAGATGAACAATGAAGCCCCTTTCGTCTTAACAAGGCAAAATATAGCATTTTTAACTATATCAAGGGCCATAACTCTGCTGTTAAAAGTCCGATATAGCTGGTATTCGAAATTATCCGAGCTTTCATTGATATTAACAATGTGGTAAAGTTTGGTAAAGATAGGATGAAAAATGAAAGCCCTATCGTCTGAACGAGGCAAAATATAGCATTTTGAACTAAATCAAGGGCCATAACTTCGCTGTTACTAGTCCGATATAAATGGTTTTCGAACTTGTCCGAGCTTTCATTGATATTAACAATCTGATAAAGTTTGGTAAAGATCGGATGAACAATGAAGCCCCTATTGTCTTAACGAGGCAAAATGTAGCATTTTTAACTAAATCAAGAGACACAACTCCGCTGTTACTGGTCCGATATGGCTGGTTTTCAAACTTGGTTCGAGCTTTCAACGACATTAGCAATCAGATAAAGTTTGGTAAAGATCGGATGAACAATGAAGCCCCTATCGTCTTCACGAGGCAAAATATAGCATTTTTAACTAAATCAAGGGCCATAACTCTGCTGTTACTGGTCAGATATGGCTTGTTTTCGAACTTGTCCGAGCTTTCATTGATATTAACAATGTGGTAGAGTTTGGTAAAGATAGGATGAAAAATGAAGGCCCTATCGTCTTAACGAGGAAAAATATAGCAATATAGCATTTTTTAACTAAACCAAGGACCATAACTCCGCTGATACTGATCCGATCCGGCTGGTTTTCGAACTTGTCCGAGCTTTCATTGACATTAACAATGTGGTAAAGATTAGTAAAGATAGGATAAACAAGAGGGCCTGTAGACGCTCTACTGGCTAACACGGCTCTTATAACATCAATGAAGCGAGTGACTGCCATTAAACAAACTGCTTTTTAACTAAAGCAAGGGCCATAACTAAAGAATCTGGTAAAGTTTGGTAAAGATCAGATGAAAATGAAGGCCCTATCATATTAACGGGGCAAAATATAGCATTTTTAACTAAATCAAGAGCCATAGCTCCTCTGTTACTGGTCCGACTGGTCCAACATAGAGTAAAAAAAAAAAAAAAAAAAAAAAAAATAATAATAATTTAAAAAAAAATATATGAAAAATGAATAATTAAAAAAGAAAAAAATATTCAAAAATATACCAAAAAAAGTTTTTTAAAAAATGTAAAAAAAAAATATTTAAAGAAAAACTAAAATAAAAATAATAATTTAAAATAACAATATTTAAAAAAAAAAACATTATTAAAAAAAAAATAAGTAAAAAAAAAAATATATATATAAAAAAGAGTCATAAAATCAGCTAAAGTTTGGCAAAGATCAGATGCAAAATGAAGGGCCTATCGTATGAAGAGGCAAATTATAGCATTTTTAACAAAATCAAGGGCCATAACTCCACTGTTACTGGTTCCATCTGGTTGGTTTTCAAACTTGTCGAGCTTTCATTGATATTAACAATCTGATAAAGTTTGGTAAAGATCGGATGAACAATGAAGCCCCTATCGTCTTAACGAGGCAAAATATAGCATTTTTAACTAAATCAAGGACATAACTCCGCTGTAACTGGTCCAATATGGCTGGTTTTCGAACTTGTTCGAGCTTTAAACGACATTAACAATCTGATAAAGTTTACTAAAGATCGGATGAACAATGAAGCCCCTATCGTCTTAACGAGGCAAAATATGGCATTTTTAACTAAATCAAGGGCCATAACTCCACGTTTACTAATCCGATATTGCTGGTTTTCGAACTTGTCCGAGCTTTCATTGATATTAACAATGTGGTAAAGTTTAGTAATGATAGGTTGAAAAATAAAGGCCCTATCGTCTTAACGAGGCAAAATATAGCAATAAAGCATTTTAAACTAAATCAAGGACCATAACTCCGCTGTTACTGGTCCGATCTGGCTGGTTTTCGAACTTGTCCGAGCTTATATTGATATTTACAATGTGGTAAAGCTTGATAAAGATAGGATGAAAAATGAAGGCCCTATAGTCTTAACGAGGCAAAATATAGCATTTTTAACTAATCAAGGGCCATAACTCCGCCGTTACTAGTCCGATATGGCTGGTTTTCGAACTTGTCCGAGCTTTTATTGATATTAACATTGTGGTAAAGTTTAGTACTGATAGGCTGAAAAATAAAGGCCCTATCGTCTTAACGAGGCAAAATATAGCAATAAAGCATTTTAAACTAAATCAAGGACCATAACTCCGCTGTTACTGGTCCAATCTGGCTGGTTTTCGAACTTGTCTGAGCTTTCATTGATATTAACAATCTGATAAAGTTTGGTAAAGATAGGATGAAAAATGAAGGCCCTATAGTCTTAACGAGTCAAAATACAGCAGTATAGCATTTTTAACTAAATCAAGGGCCATAACTCCGCTGTAACTTGTCCGATCTCGCTGGTTTTCGAACTCATCCGAGCTTTCATTGATATTCACAACATGTTAAAGTATGGTAAAGGTCTGATGAAAAATGAAGGCCCTATCGTCTTAACGAGACAAAGTTAACGATGGACGACGGACAACGTATGGATGGACAACGGACAACTCAGCATCCCATAAGCTCTGCTGGCCGAATAGAGCTAAAAATGAAGGCCCTATCGTCTTAACGAGACAAAATATAGCAATATAGCATTTTTAACTAAATCAAGGGCCATAACTCCGCTGTAACTGGTCCGATCAGGCTGGTTTTCGAACTTGTCCGAGCTTTTATTGATATTAACAACCTGTTAAAGTTTGGTAAAGATTGGATAAAAAATGAAAGCCCTATCGTCTTAACGAGACAAAAGTTAACGACGGACGGACGGACAACTCGGCATCCCATAAGCTCTGCTGGCCTTCGGCCAGTCGAGCTAATAAATGAAGGTGCTAGAGCGTTCACAAGGCAGAAAACAGCAATTTTCAGAAAAAACAAGGGCCATAACTCCGGTGTTACTGATCCGATTTGGCTCGTTTTCAAACTTATCTGAGCTTTCATTGATATTAACAAACTGTGCAAGTTTGGTAAAGATCAAATAATAAATGAATTGAATTGAATTGAATGTTGTTTTACGGCTCATCAACACAGTACAGGTTATTTAGAGCCGCCCCAGAGAGGGGAAGGATACATAGGAATCCGGGAACCGTGCCCTACTCTTATTATCGAATAGATTCCTATGGTTCTTTTACGTGCTCGGAGGATAGACCGATACACGGGACCGCCCGGTTTACGTCCCCATCTGACGGACGAGGCTAATAAATGAAGGTGCTAGAGTGTTCACAAGGCTTAATATGGCATTTTTCAGCAAAACAAGGGCCATAACTCCCGTGAAATTATTCCGATCTGGCTGGTTTTCGAACTTGTCTGAGCTTTCATTGATATTAACAAACTGTTTAAGTTTGGTAAAGATCAGATGAAAAATGAAGGCCCTAGAGTGGTCACAAGACAAAAGTTAACAACGGACAGACGACGGATGGGCGACGGACAACTCGCCATCCCATAAGTACTGGCCCTTGGCCAGTAGAGCTAAAAATTAGGATTCATTCCTTCTTTTTACAAGTGACTATGGTCATGTTGACAGACAATGAAACATATGCATTGGTTAATTTTTTTTATTCTAACAAGATTACAGCAAAACATTAAAGCACAAATCAAAACAATGTCCAAATAATTAACAAAACAAAAGTAACAGAAAATACAATGTAATCAAGCATATACTATTGCTTCCCAACCATAGCAGTAGCAGTAACAGTTTACCTGGATAAAAATGGAATGTACATACAAAGTAACCGATATACCATCCTGCACATGATTCTATATAGTCCCCACTTCACTTCACAACAAGAAGGGTGTTCCATGGAACACTTGTGTCACCCGCCGTGTGCTTATTTCACCAAGCATAATCTAACTATAAGGTTTGAAGACACTGGGTGCAATCCTGCATGAATTGTGGAACTTTTTTTTTTAAAAGTTTAAAGTTTATGAAAAGGGGCATAAATCTGCACTGGATAATTGATAAGGAAGAACTGTTATGAGCTAGGTTAGGTTGCAGGTTACAGTTTTATGAAAAGGGGGCATAACTCTGCCAAAATTAAAGCTCGGAGTTATTGGACATGTGTAACGACATTTCTCCATTTAAGATGAATATGTGTGTGAAGTTTCATTAACATAGGTCAAATACTTCTTAAGTTATGGCCAGTTATGAGCTTTGTTACGTTGCAAGTAAGTTTTATGAAAGGGGTCATAACTCTGTCAAAATAAAAGTCAGCATTATTTGTTCCTGGGTACCAATATTCTGTGTGGTAAGATGAATATATGTGAAGTTTCATGAACATGGGTCTATGGCCAGTTATGAGCTTGTCTAAGTTGCAGGTTAAAGTTTTACGAAAAGGGACATAACTCTGTCAAAATGAAAGTCAGAGTTATTGGACATGTGTAACAGCATTCCTTAGTTTAAGATGAAGATTTTTGTGAAGTTTCATGAACAAATGACAAATACTTTTCAAGTTATGGCCAAGGTTAGGTTGCAGGTTAAAGTGTGATGGACGACAGACAAAGTGATCCCTAAGTGTCTGCCATGCTACACAAAAATGTGGGTATAATAAAGCCATTCCTATGAGTCCATGTAGACTTCATTAATACTCCACCAAAAAGTTGGTTGAGTATTATTAATGTTCATTTTTGAGCATTTGGTTTGCTGCAATTTTTATAGGTTAAACATTTTGTACACACTAAATCTGATGTTAAATTATGTTGATCTCAAGATTTCAATCTCCGACACTCGAGAATATTCAGAAACTAAAGGTTTCCCAGACAAGACTTATTATAAAATATATCCCAGCTCGGACCAAACTTGAAACATAATTAGAAATACATCAACGTATTTCCCACCTTACCAGTCATTCGGATCGGACTTAAAACTGAAGTCCCCTGGACCTTAATACAGTCAAATGCTCCATTAACTGTAAACCCGCTATATATATATATATAATGGACTGCTCTTGCTTTGAATTATGTGACAAAGGGGTGTTTTGGGGAAAATGACTGATCAGCAGCCAGACATTGTAAACCCTGACAGCCTGCGAGTGCGAGTTACTCGCAGGCTGATCTGGGTTTACAATCAATGCAAAGGCTATTATAGTTAGTGGGTTAAGGGTTAACCATGCATACAAAGTCCAGATTCTACGGTGTCCAAGCACAGGCTTCTGGACTATACAACGTAAGATTACACACACACAGGCACACAAACACTTAGTGATCTTTATACCGGTACTGGGCTGTGTTCAGTTTCAAGGTACAGTTTTGTTATACCATGTCAGTTGGCAAATGAACGGCCTAAACATATTTCAAAAAATGACGTCCTTTTTACAATGTTGTTTGGTAACGGGAACTGAACGAAGCCCTGGTTAAAAAGTGACCTAGCCAGGATGATATTTTGATTTTTAAAGGCATAATGCTGATGTTAATTAAAATAGTTTTGGTATACATTTCTATAGCTACACTATATATACATGGTTGGTAAAAATAAAACCAACACTTTTTTCAAGGAATGGAACTTTTCTAAAACAATGATAATCATGCAATACATAAAGAAAAAAATACAGCACCAGCAAATGTAATAAAATTAAAGCAATATATCATGATTAGTGGCTTACAATGATGTACTAAACAATAACAACTCAAAATGCTCAATAGCAGTTACCGGTAACTAACTATTTACAGAATTCATACGAATTTCCAGTGGTACTTTGGTCGCAACTACAGACGGATAAAACATACTTTGAATGTTATACAATAGATTATTCAACATCAGGAATTCTTTCACTCAATGAAAGGCTTGATTTTTTCACTGGTTCGCATCTGCTTGCTCATGTAAACAAGAGGTCAATGACCTTGAAGCTCTACTGATTGATTTTGATTTCAGGAAGTAGTCGCTACAGACTTGTTTTTTGAAAAATTATTTTTAGCCGTGGCGGCCATCTTGAATTTCCGGCCGACCTGAAATTTTGCTAGGATCAATTAGACATCAAGAGCAACATTCCTGTGAAGTTTCATGAAAATCCGTCAAGTAGTTTCACAGGAATAGTCGCTACAAGTTTTCATTATATAACTCTATGTAAACAAAGATGGCCGCTGACAGCCGTGTTTAACGTCGAATCAAAATAATGTTTGACTCTGATAACCATCATGTCATGCTGATCATTTTACAAAAAGTCCCATATCAATATCACTTATAGTTTTCAAGACGTAGTCGCTACAAACTTCTTTTTTAAAAAATCTAATTTTAGCTGTGGCGGCCATCTTGAATTTCTGGCCGATCTGAAATTTTGCTAGGATCAATTAAACATTAAGAGCAACATTCCTGTAAAGTTTCATGAAAATCTGCCAAGTAGTTTCAAAGGATTAGTCGCTACAAGTTTTTACTATATAACTCTATGTAAACAAAGATGGCTGCTGGCAGCCATGTTTAACGTTGAATCAAAATAATGTTTGACTCTGATAACCATCATGTCATGCTGATCATTTTACAAAAAGTCCCATATCAATATCACTTATAGTTTTCAAGACGTAGTCGCTACAAACTTCTTTTTTAAAAAATCTAATTTTAGCTGTGGCGGCCATCTTGAATTTCTGGCCGATCTGAAATTTTGCTAGGATCAATTAAACATTAAGAGCAACATTCCTGTAAAGTTTCATGAAAATCTGCCAAGTAGTTTCAAAGGATTAGTCGCTACAAGTTTTTACTATATAACTCTATGTAAACAAAGATGATTGCTGGCAGCCATGTTTAACGTTGAATCAAAAAAAAAATTTGACAAGGAGCAACATCATGTCATGCTGATCATTTTACAAAAAGTCCAATATCAATATCACTTATAGTTTTCAAGTAGTAGTCGCTACAAACTTGTATTTTGAAAAATTATTTTTAGCCGTGGCGGCCATCTTGAATTTCCGGCCGACCTGAAATTTTGCTAGGATCAATTAGACATCAAGAGCAACATTCCTGTGAAGTTTCATGAAAATCCGTCAAGTAGTTTCACAGGAATAGTCGCTACAAGTTTTCATTATATAACTCTATGTAAACAAAGATGGCCGCTGACAGCCGTGTTTAACGTCGAATCAAAATAATGTTTGACTCTGATAACCATCATGTCATGCTGATCATTTTACAAAAAGTCCCATATCAATATCACTTATAGTTTTCAAGACGTAGTCGCTACAAACTTCTTTTTTAAAAAATCTAATTTTAGCTGTGGCGGCCATCTTGAATTTCTGGCCGATCTGAAATTTTGCTAGGATCAATTAAACATTAAGAGCAACATTCCTGTAAAGTTTCATGAAAATCTGCCAAGTAGTTTGACAAGGACCAACATCATGTCATGCTGATCATTTTACAAAAAGTCCAATATCAATATCACTTATAGTTTTCAAGTAGTAGTCGCTACAAACTTGTATTTTGAAAATATATTTTTAGCCATGGCAGCCATCTTGAATTTCCGGGCGACCTGAAATTTTGCTAGGATCAATTAGACATCAAGAGCAACATTCCTGTGAAGTTTCATGAAAATCTGTCAAGTAGTTTCAGAGGAGTAGTCGCTACAAGTTTTCATCATATAACTCTATGTAAACAAAGATGGCCACTGGCAGCCATGTTTAACGTCGAATCAAAATAATGTTTGACTCTTATAACCATCATGTCATGCTGATCATTTTACAAAAAGTCCCATATCAATATCACTTATAGTTTTCAAGACGTAGTCGCTACAAACTTCTTTTTTAAAAATCTATTTTTAGCTGTGGCGGCCATCTTGAATTTCTGGCCGATCTGAAATTTTGCTAGGATCAATTAGACATTAAGAGCAATATTCCTGTAAAGTTTCATGAAAATCTGTCAAGTAGTTTCAAAGGAGTAGTCGCTACAAGTTTTTACTATATAACTGTATGTAAACAAAGATGGCCTCTGGCAGCCATGTTTAACGTTGAATCAAAACGATTTTCGACAAGGACCAACATCATGTCATGTTGATCATTTTAGAAAAAGTCCCATATCAATATCACTTATAGTTTTCATGAAGAAGTCGCTACAAACTTGTTTTTTAAAAACCTATTTTTAGATCTGGCGGCCATCTTGGATTTCACATCAACATGATTTTTTGCTAGGATCAACTAGACTTCATGGGCAACATTTCTGTAAAGTTTCATGAAAATCCATTTAGTAGTTTCAGAGGAGAAGTCGCTACAAAAAAAAGTTTACGGACAGACGGACGGACGGACAGACGGACGACGGACGCCGCACCACGGCATAAGCTCTGCTGATCTCTGATCAGTAGAGCTAAAAAAACATGCCTCCCATCTCATGAAAGAATTCCTGTATTTGAATAATCTCTATATCATTTCCACTATGACTTGGTAACTAATTGAACACTAACCAGATTAACAACTAGAACTATCACTGAAGGTGATGAATACACCCGCTTAAATTCTAAGTCAAACAAAGGGTCATAATTCTGTAATAAATCGGGTAATCAACAATGGGTGATGTACATGGACATACGGTCATCAGTTGTGATGTGTATACAGTTTGGGAAAAAACATTCAACATTGTTTGAGGAATGGAAGTAATAACAAGAGAAATACCATAATGTGAAAGATGAGTCATTTGAATATTGTATCCAAGATGTTCACAACAGATTTTAGTTTCTTCTCAACATAGAGTATTTGTGATACAACTTTTTTCAAGCTACTGACAAACTGGATGTAAACTTAAAGCGAATTCTATGTAAACAATTGTGACCAATTATGAAAATATTCAAGGGGGTTAATTATGAAAATATTCTGAAACCGTTTTTCTATTTTTGGTAACAGTGACCTTAACCCAATGACCTCAAATGAAATCCCAAGCTTCCTTTTCATATAAGCTACCTACCGGCATCCAGAAAGTTTCAGGCCAATATCTCATTTATAACTGAAGTTATTGAGCGGAAACCGTTTTTCTATTTTTAGTGACAGTGACCATGACCCTGAATGGGTTACCCAGTGACCCCAAAAGCAATCCCAAGCTTGCTTTTTTATATAAGCTATCTATATAGAAAAGTTATGCCAATATCTCATTCCTAACTGGTTATTGAACGGGTAGACATTTTCTATTTTTAGTACCAGTGACCTCAGAGATCAAATTTAATATTTTTGGCCACTTGCTAAAAACAGCAAGTGCGAAGGTTTCTACCTGCTATTTTAATCAAGGTACCTGCATCAATAATTTAAAAACTTTATTCATTTTAGAAGGATTGCTATACATGTAAATAATGACATTTTGCTAGATGCAGGAATGTAATAATATATTGTATAATTAATTATACTTACATCCAACTATTCAACTGAGTTAGATAAATATGTTCAGTGAATAAATGTAGACTGAGACCTAGTGTGTTTCTTTTATTACTTGAACAATTCAGCAAGTGCTAATATTTTCTACTTGCAATCTGCAAAAATCTGCTTGCATTTAGCAAGTAACTAATTCCATTTAGCAAGTAAATAAGTGTGAAATTTGAACCCTGGACCTTGACCTTGAATCCAGTGACCCCAAATGCAGTTTCAAGCTTCCTTTCCATATACACTACCTATCCATAAAGATTCATTCCAATATCTCATTCCTAACTGAAGTAAACTAACTATTTACTAAAGGTTTCCCAGACAAGACTTATTATAAAATATATCCCAGCTCGGACCAAACTTGAAACATAATTAGAAATACATCAACGTATTTCCCACCTTACCAGTCATTCGGATCGGACTTAAAACTGAGGTCCCCTGGACCTTAATACAGTCAAATGCTCCATTAACTGTAAACCCGCTACATATATTAAATGGACTGCTCTTTCCTTGAATTAAGACCATTCCATTTATGTGACAAAGGGGTGTTTTGGGGAAATGACTGATCAGCAGCCAGACATTGTAAATATTGTTACTCGCAGGCTGATCTGGGTTTACAATGGACGCAAAGGCTATTATAGTCGTGCTTAGCGGGTTAAGGGTTAACCATGCATACAAAGTCCAGATTCTACGGTGTCCAATCACAGGCTTCTGGACTATACAACATAAGAATACACACACACAGGCACACAAACACTAAGTGATCTTTATACCGGTACTGGGCTGTGTTCAGTTTCAAGGTACAGTTTTGTTATACCATGTCAGTTGGCAAATGAACGGCCTAAACATATTTCAAAAAATGACGTCCTTTTTACAATGTTGTGTGGTGACTAAACCATTCTCAATTGTTTGTCAATTATTTTTTCGTAACACTGGACAGGTGCAGTTGATTTTCATTATGGTACATAACGTTAAAAGTTAACGGGAACTGAACGAAGCCCTGGTTAAAAAGTGACCTAGCCAGGACGATATTTTGATTTTTAAAGGCATTATGCTGATGTTAATTAAAATAGTTTTGGTATACATTTCTATAGCTACACTATATATACATGGTTGGTAAAAATAAAACCAACACTTTTTTCAAGGAATGGAACTTTTCTAAAACAATGATAATCATGCAATACATAAAGAAAAAAATACAGCACCAGCAAATGTAATAAAATTAAAGCAATATATCATGATTAGTGGCTTACAATGATGTACTAAACAATAACAACTCAAAATGCTCAATAGCAGTTACCGGTAACTAACTATTTACAGAATTCATACGAATTTCCAGTGGTACTTTGGTCGCAACTACAGACGGATAAAACATACTTTGAATGTTATACAATAGATTATTCAACAGGTGAGTTCAATGATCAGGAATTCTTTCACTCAATGAAAGGCTTGTTTTTTTCACTGGTTCGCATCTGCTTGCTCATGTAAAAAAAACATGCCTCCCATCTCATGAAAGAATTCCTGTATTTGAATAATCTCTATGTCATTTCCACTATGACTTGGTAACTAATTGAACACTAACCAGATTAACAACTAGAACTATCACTGAAGGTGATGAATACACCCGCTTAAATTCTAAGTCAAACAAAGGGTCATAATTCTGTAATAAATCGGGTAATCAACAATGGGTGATGTACATGGACATAAGGTCATCAGTTGTGATGTGTTTACAGTTTGGGAAAAAAACATTCAACATTGTTTGAGGAATGGAAGTAATAACAAGAGAAACGCCTGTTTGAGGAATGGAAGTAATAACAAGAGAAACGCCTGTTGGCTTTAAAGCCGGGTTTTCCATAATGTGAAAGATGAGTAATTTGAATATTGTATCCAAGATGTTCACAACAGATTTTATCTTCTTCTCAACATAGAGTATTTGTGATACAACTTTTTTCAAGCTACTGACAAACTGAATGTAAACTTAAATCAAATTCTATGTAAACAATTGTGATTATGAAAATATTCAAGGGGGATAATACTGAAAATATTCTGCAACAGTTTTTCTATTTTTGGTAACAGTGACCTTAACCCAATGACCTCAAATGAAATCCCAAGCTTCATTTTCATATAAGCTACCTACCAGTATCCAGAAAGTTTCAGGCCAATATCTCATTTATAACTGAAGTTATTGAGCGGAAACCGTTTTTCTATTTTTAGTAACAGTGACCATGACCCTGAATGGGTTACCCAGTGACCCCAAAATCAATCCCAAGCTTGCTTTTTTATATAAGCTATCTATATAGAAAAGTTATGCCAATATCTCATTCCTAACTGAAATTATTGAACGGACAACATTTTCGATTTTTAATACCAGTGACCTCAGAGATCAAATTTAATATTTTTGGCCACTTGCTAAAAACAGCAAGTGCGAAGGTTTCTACCTGCTATTTTAATCAAGGTACTTGCATTAATAATTTAAAAACTGTATTCATTTTAGAAGGATTGCTATACATGTAAATAATGACATTTTGCTAGATGCAGGAATGTAATAACGTATTGTGTAATTAATTATACTTACATCCAACTATTCAACTGAGTTAGATAAATATGTTCAGTGAATAAATGTAGACTGAGACCTAGTGTGTTTCTTTTATTACTTGAACAATTTAGCAAGTGCTAATATTTTCTACTTGCAATCTGCAAAAATCTACTTGCATTTAGCAAGTAAATAAGTGAGGAATTTGAACCCTGGACCTTGACCTTGAATCCAGTGACTCCAAATGCAGTTTCAAACCTCCTTTCCATATACAGTACCTATCCATAAAGATTCATGCCAATATCTCATTTCTAACTGAAGTTATTGAACGGATACCGTTTTTCTATTTTTAGTAACAGTGACCTTGACGTTAGTGACCCCAATACAATCTCCAAGCTTCCTCTTCATATTAGCTAGCTATGCCAATATCTCATTCCTAACTAAAGTCATTGAGAGGAAACAAAACCTAGAACTATCACTGAAGGTGATGAATACCCCCACATATAAATGTTAAGTGAAATAAAGGGCCATAATTCTGTAATAAATTAGGCAATCAATATGGGTGATGTAGAGGGACATAAGGCCATCAGTTGTTATGTTTGTATGAAGTTTGGGAACAACCCATTGAAAAGCATTTGAGGAATTCCAAGTAATGAACATAAATGTGTTATGTGACGGAATGCAACTGGACGTTACGGACAACGTGATTCCTATATAGGTGGGATAATTATAATGAGTATGATCACATTGCCAGTGCAATCAAGGTGACCTTGACATATAGGTCATAAACAGAATGTACTTTATGTTTTAAATACAATTATCAGTGTGCAATATTCTTCGACAGAAGAAAGACATAGGATTGGATATTAATAAGACCACCAGCAAAACATTTGAAATGCAATTCCTGGAATGTCAAAATTTAACATAACCTTTACACTAACGCGGTTCTAAGTTCTATAAAAACTAAATGAACTGTGTAGTTCATGTGCTAAGTGACCATTTTTGATCTTCTTGTATTTTGATGGTATATACACTTCTTTATAACAACACCTCATAACTTTATCTCATTCCAGTTCAAGTCCTCTTATCACAGACATCAGGGGCCTGGAATTCACCAACCATTCTTCAAACTATTTATAGACTTGAGCCCAAGTACTGAAATTTCGTTCACAAATATTTCCATGACCTTCAAAGATAAACAATCTTAAGAAGTTGCTGTTTATTAGTATGCATCATATTTATACATAGCAGCTTGGTATCAACGTTTATTCAGTAAACATATAGAAATATTTGTGACTGAAATTTGCATACTTGAGCTTAAGTCTAAGAATATTCTCAAGAATGGTTGGTGAATTCAAGGCCTGATTCTAGCATAGCGCATAAAAAAAGAGTTGCATTAAAGCTGGGGAGTTACTATTGGACTGAATATACACCGAACATTAGAGTTACTATTTTACAGACATTTCTGAAGAAACATGTTAGCAAAGCACAAACCAACCCCAGGAAGACAGTATGTCGTGTGTTATTTATTATTAACAAATCATTCCTAGAATGAGGTCATTTGTTTCACTCCCAGTTGTATATGAAACACTCTTTGGGTTTTAACTTTTTTCTATAAACACGATCACAACACAGATTTAACATTGATGAGATAAGACAATAACATTATATATTAAATATGATGTTTAAAATCTCTGTTGTCAAGTAGAATGACCAGGAATGAGAATGAATCTCCTTTTCATAGAAAATAGAAAAAAAAACATAGCTATTGGAAAATTAAGGTTATAGGAATGGCATATATCCTCGAACCAAATATTTAAAACTAAAACATGAAAACTTTCAAAATCAAATGTGTTTTTTTTGTTGAAAATTTACATTGTTTTATTTCAAATTCAAGAACAGGAATGAACATTCCAGACCGACCTCCATTTCCATTGAAATAAAAAATACAGTTACAAATTAGACTTGTTAAGTTTGACTGTCAATTGAATTGAATTGGTGTTTTAAGGCGCACCAACACATGAAAGGTTATATGGCGCCTAACAGGCATGAACAGGCCAGGCTCATCCTCCATTTACATCGAGATAAAATATGGAGAAATATTGCTTCCTAAAACAATGTACATAATACAAAATTTAAAAATCTATGCATAAACATAACAAAACAGAAATATCCAACCTTACAAACAAATATATTATAGTCTTTGATCTAACAAATATATTATAGTCTTTGATCTCCTGGCACAATATATTTGATGTAAGTTTCGTTGATACATGTCTATGAGCATTGAAAGAGTTTGCATTACGTGGTCCGAGTATTAACTTTCATACCCCATCCACCCCTTCTCAAGAAGCGAAAACGGGTTGGCTGGAGTACGAAATAAAACCTTAATTTTGGCTTAAACGGTTTGCATATTGTAAAATTAAATTATTTAATAGATATTTTTAAACAGGTTATAAACATGTTTTATTGTTAAAATAGCTGTCCTAAAATTCTGCAAATATAAGCTTTCCCATCGCTTAATGGGATCAAAGCAGGACCACGTAATGGTTATCAAGCAAATAAAAGGTATAATATACTTTCGTTTTACAGATATAATGATAATAAATGAGATCATTTATTTCAACATATTGATGGGTCGACGGGTCAATGGGAACTATTGTAACTATGTATACATAAACAACAAGATACAACAGTTCTGCTTTGAGCCCTTGATATAATTATATATACAGTTATTTACTTAAATCTTAATCTCTATGGTCTTACTTTCAAAAATTGTCATCTCCAGACGTCAACATTTTATTTAAGCCTTAGCCCACTATGATCGTAATGGACTGTCCTTTCTTTAAATTTAGACCAAACCATTTATGTTACAAAGGGTTCTGTGAGTTACTTGCAGGCTGATCTGGGTTTACAGGCTAAGATTTAATATTTTCAGTTTATAAACCATTTAGGATTTTTCTGATATATGGAGATTCACAAAAAACATCAATTCTGAATTTTGGGTTTAACATAAAAAGGTATCAGAGTCAGGGTGGGTTGACATCTATTTAATATTCCGGCGGGGTCGGGGATTTAATAACTAAAGTCTATTGTAAGTTATATCTCACAAACAATTACAACTAACTGTCGTTGAGATATTGGTAAGCAGTTTTTATGTGAATGTACAATTCTGTTCATTAGTAAAAAAAATTATGAGAATGTATGATTTTGTTCATTAGTAAGCCGTTTTAAAGTGAATGTATGATTTTGTTCATTAGTAAGCAGTTTTAAAGTGAATGTATGATTTTGTTCATTAGTAAGCAGTTTTTACATGAATGAATGATTTTGTTCGTTAGTAAGCATTTTATATGTGAATGTATGATTTTGTTCATTAGTAGGCAGTTTTTATATGAATGTAAGATTTTGTTCATTAGTAAGCACTTTTAATGTGAATGTATGATTTTGTTCATTAGTAAGCAGTTTTAATGTGAATGTATGATTTTGTTCATTAGTAAGCAGTTTTAATGTGAATGTATGATTTTGTTCATTAGTAAGCAGTTTTAAAATGAATGTATGATTTTGTTCATTAGTAAGCAGTTTTAATGTGAATGCATGATTTTGTTCATTAGTAAGCCATTTTAATGTGAATGTATGATTTTGTTCATTAGTAAGCAGTTTTAATGTGAATGTATGATTTTGTTCATTAGTAAGCAGTTTTAATGTGAATGCATGATTTTGTTCATTAGTAAGCTGTTTTAATGTGAATGTATGATTTTGTTCATTAGTAAGCAGTTTTAATGTGAATTTATGATTTTGTTAATTTTTGTTCATAATAAAGTAAGCAACATAAACTTTTTTTGCAATCGAAATGAAAAGATAATTGCAAGCACGCCCAGGCCATTTACAAGGGGGCCTTTATCAGATGCATCCACTTCCCTCCACCTGAAGTAGTCCCAACATACGCTGATGTATTGTATACAAAAACACAACACATCAAGCCTGGAGGTACATTTACCATACCATTCATGCAATTATAGCTTATTTTGGTACCAGGTATGATCCAGTTATCGAGTTAACTATTCATTTGTTACAGGTAGACAGGGACAATGAAAGGTGCATGACCATTGTATGATATAGTAAACTGAGTATTTTGTTTCAAAGGAAATATTTGTATCCACATTAACCCTTAACCCCCTACATATATATAATGGACTGTTCTTTCTTTGAATTAAGACCATTCTATTTATGTGACAAAGGGTTGTTTTGGGGAAAATGACTGATCAGCAGCCAGATATAAACCCTGATCAGCCTGCGAGTAACTCACTGGCTGATTAACTCGCAGGCTGATCTGGGTTTACAATGGACGCAAAGGCTATTATAGTCATGCTTAGCAGGTTAGGGGTTAACTTTCAGACACACTAGAACAAATGAGACGCGTCGCTGCCCTCGCCCGGCAAACAGGATGTAATATATAGGGAGACAGTAATTTACTACCAGACACAACCATGAGGCAAACTACGACAGAGGCACCTAGCTATAATTTACTACCAGACACAACCCCGAGGAAAATTATGACAGGGGCGCCTAACTATGATTTGAACAACATACAATGAAATGATACATCCACTTCTCTCCAAAAAAGGAAGGTTCAACATCGGCCAATGCATGTTGCACAACAATAATATAATATTATATTTCCCCTTATAGTAGCGCCCGGGCGCTATGCAAAATGCAAAGGAGGCGCTTTTATAAAATGAAAACAAAAATTGTTTACGGTTAATATACAAAAGATCAAAATATATTGAATTTTGATTTTTGGATACAAAAGAGCGAAAACGTATTGAATATTGTAAATGTTTAATTTCTTTCTTTTTAAAATGGAGGGGAGTGGGGGGAGGGGGGCTTCTATTAGGGGAGGCACTACTTTTAAGGGACATATATATGATATACATCTCACAAATTCTTTCTGGAACACTGGATCGTGGAAGATCCTGGAATGACCAGTACTTTTAAAGATACAAATGGTAATTTATCAACCAAACAGCACTTTTACAAACTTATCTTGCAAGTAATTTCAACTTTATTAAATGTGGTACATCAGACTTTTCGTGGAGGATTAGGGGTTGGATTTAAAATTAACAAAATAATATTTGATACTCTAAAAGGCCTGAACATAATGAATAAGCCTAATAATGACATTATGCGCAGTAATATGTACTACCCCAGGGTTAATTTAAGCCCGAGTGGTTCCCGGGCAAAGAATAGGGCCACTGCAGATCCTGTTAGAGGGGTAGGCAGAGGAGTAGAACCCCCCAAATTCATTTTATCATTTTTTGTTCATACTCATTAAAGGTCTTCATCATGACCCCTGCATTGTTCCAGGTGCAATCTCGCTCAAATCACTAGAGCAATGGCAGAAAAACAATAAACGTGGCTCCAGAATAAATGGAGTGTCAACAATAGAATTTGCAGCAACTCTGCAGTTGAGAAGGTTCTAGGCCCATTCTCGATATTTTATCTCGATGTAAATGGAGGATGAGCCTGGCATGTTCATTCCATATAACCTTTCATGTATTGGTGCGCCTTTAAACCCAATTCAGTTACACATGATTCCAATCAAAATCTACAGACCTGAACAACACCAGTTTGATTGATTTAGATTCTTCTAGAAAAAGCCTGATGTACCTCCTTTAAAGTTAACCCTTAACACCCTACATATATATAATAGACGGTTCTTTCTTTGAATTAAGACCATTCCATTTATGTGACAAAGGATGTTTTGGGGGAAATAGACTGATCAGCAGCTGGACATTGTAATCCCTGATCAACCTCGAGTTACAATATATATTATAGTCGTGCTTAGGGGGTTAAGGGTTAAAAGAGCTTGGAACAAACCCATTCTATGACAAACATATCTTCTAAAACTGTTTTAAAGTTGAAAATGCCTTAAAGATAAGTCTGTAAAAGCACTGATTGATGACTTTCCCATATTCGTACATAATACTGTTTACAAATAAAATATTAATAAATAATGCCATGCTTAAAAGCAAACATTTTATCACAGAGGAAGGCAAGAGCTTTTGTCCTAACCTTGGTATACACAAAATCAAACGCAAAGATTATGCAATGAGGATTATAAAACTGTACACGAATACAAGTAAGTTATACACTGAAACGAAAAAGAAATGCATAAGACATTTCCATTCAGCAAAAAAGTCTAAAACAACACATAACACAGCAAATAGTATTCCTTCGAAGTTTCCTTATTGACAGAGAACGCGTTTGGCTCAAGCATGTGATCAAACTTAGGTTGCAAACTCTTAACGTTAAATACAGTACTGAAATGGCTCAATTTTCCAAAGAGGAACTTCAACATTTACAAATTTCTTGTTACAAATTGTACTGTGATTAAAACGTCTACATCACAGTTGTGTCCTTTAACTGCAACTTTTTTTTTTTACAAAACATCATGGGATTTCTTTGGAACATTATGTGGAATTAAGTGTGCATGAGTTGCGTTTCTTTTTTGCTTCAGTATATTTTAGAGTAGTTATAAGGTAAAAGCTATATGTTCTTTTCACCAGCAAAAAAATAAATAAATAAATACATACTTAACTGTTCTATCAGAATCACAGACGTATATATACAGAGTAAATAATCTCTGAAAACTTACAACTGAATTGAGTGTTACGGCATACCAACACATGAAAAGGTTATTTGGTGTCTAACAGGAATCAACGTGCCAGGCTCATCCTTCATTTACATTGAGAATGGGCCTAGAACCTTCTTGCTTGCCTGCAGAACTGCAGAGTTGCTGCAAATTCTATAGTAAACACACCATTTACGATGGAGCCATGTTTGCATATGCGGTGTCATGATAAAGACCTTGAATGAGCAAGATAAACAAGAGGCCCAAGAGGGCCTGTGGACGCTCTACTGGCTAATATGGCTCTTATGACATCAATGAAGCGAGTGACTATCGTCTTAAAGAGGCAAACTATAGCATTTTTAACTATATCAAGAGCAGTAACACTGTGATTACTGGTCCGATCTGGCTGGTTTTCCAAGTTGGCTAGTAGAGAAAATAAAAATATAAAAAATAAAAATAAAAATTAAAAAAATAAAATTTAAAAAAAAAATAAATAAATAAATAAATATATATAAAATAAAAAAATTAAAAAAAAATAATTTAAAAAAAAAAAATAAAAAAAAAAATAAAATAAAAAAATAAACAAGAGGCCCAAGAGGGCCTGTGGACGCTCTACTGGCTAAAACAGCTCTTATAGATTTAGATAGATATAGCTAGATATAGCTCTCTTCTCCTATAGATTTAACAAAGAAAAATACAATATAGCATTTTTCAACAAATCAAGGGCCATAACTCTGTTATTACTAACAAGATCTAGCTAGTTTTCGAAATTGTCCAGGATTTCATTGATATACCGCGCTTTGCACAACTAGACATCATACTGAAGCTTCCTGCCAAATTTCGTAGAAATCCAACAAGCCAGTTTAAGGAGTAGCGCCGACAAGAAATTTAAAATAAAAATGTCAAAGGGCCATAACTCCGTCAGAAATCAGCGAACTGGAACAAAAGCGTGATATGCACAACTAGACATCTTACCGATGCTTCCTGCCAAGTTTCGTCTAAATTCAACAAGGCATTTAGGATGAGTAGCGCCGACAAGAAATGTTAAAGTGTCAAGTAATTAAAAAGATAATGAAAAAAATTTAAAAAAAATAAAAAAATTCAAATCAATCAAAAAAACAAAAATTATAAAAAAAAGGGAAAAAAATAAATTATAAAAAAATAAATAAATTAAAAACAGATAAATAAATCAATAATAAAAAATTAAAAAATTAAAAAAAAAATCAAAAAAGTAAATAAAAAAAAAAAAAAAAAAAAAAAAAAAAAAAAAAAAAAATTAAAAAATTGGAACAATTAAAAAATAAATAAAAAAAATTGCAATTGAAAAAAAAAAAAAAAAAATCAAATTAAAAACTAAAAAAAAATAAAAACAGCTTTTGCCAAAACAAGCCTAAGTAAAACTGACCCCCAGGGTGGGGCCAAATATGACCAATAGGCCACCATTTGAACAAACTTGGTAAAAGACCATAAGCTTATAGCAAATGCAAAATATTAAACCTCTGGCTCTTGCAGTTTCAGAGAAGAAGATTTTTTAAGTTTTTCCCTATACATGTCTATGTAAAACATGTGACCCTTGGGGCGGGGTCAAATGTGACCCGAGGGTCACAATTTGAACAAACTTTGTAAAGGACCATAAGCTTATAGCAAATGCAAGATATTAAACCTTAAGCTGTTGCAGTTCCAGAGAAGAAGATTTTTTTCAGTTTTTCCCTATACAAGCATTTATGTAAAACTGTGACCCCGGGGCGGGGCAAGATGTGACACCAGGGTCACCATTTGAACAAACTTGGTAAAGGACCATAAGCTTATAATAAATGTTTAATATCAAACATCTGGCTCTTGTAGTTTCCGAGAAGAAGATTTTTAAAAAAAAAGATCCTATATAAGTCTATGTAAAACTGTGACCCTTGGGGCGGGGACAAATTTGACCCCAGGGTCAGCATTTGAACAAACTTAGTAGAGGACCATAAGCTGATGCTACATGTAATACATGAGAGCTCTGTGCCATGTGGTTCCAGAGAAGAAGATTTTTTTTCATTTTTGCCTATACAAGCCTATGTAAAACTGTGACCCCCGGGGTGGGGCCAAACGTGACCCCTGGGTCACCATTTGAACAAACTTGGTAGGGGACCACAAGCTTATAGCAAATGCAAAATATTAAACCTCTGGCTCTTGCAGTTTCAGAGAAGAAGATTTTTTAAGTTTTTCCCTATACATGTCTATGTAAAACATGTGACCCTTGGGGCGGGGCCAAATGTGACCCGAGGGTCACCATTTGAACAAACTTGGTAAAGGACCATAAGCTTATAGTAAATGCAAAATATCAAACCTCCGGCTGTTGTAGTTTCCGAGAAGAAGATTTTTTTTTTTAAAAATCCTATATAAGTCTATGTAAAATTGTGACCCCCGGGGCGGGGACAAATTTGACCCCAGGGTCACCATTTGAACAAACTTAGCAGAGGACCATAAGCTGATGCTACATGTAATACATGAGAGCTCTGTGCCTTGTGGTTTCAGAGAAGAAGATTTTTTAAAGTTTTTTCCTATATGTCTATATGAAAAACATGCAAAACCTCAATATACAAACTTTGGACCCCCGGGGCACGACCATTTTTGACCCCGGGGACTTTATTTGAACAATCTTGATAGTCTAGGCGTTGGCGATCATTTTAAAAGAAAAACTGTTGAAATCTGTCCAGAGGTTCTGGAGAAGAAGATTTTTTAAGGTTTCGACCATATATGGTAATGGCAGCCATCTTGGATGTAGCGCTGACCTAATTTTAACAAATCTAAAAAGCATTCATCTAAGGATCATCCATGTGAAGTTTGGTCAAAATTAGCCAAGCCGTTTCTGAGGAGAAGTCGTTTGAAGAAAAGTTAACGGACGACGGACGGACGACGGACGGACGACGGACGACGGAAGACGGACAACACACCATCCCATAAGCTCTGCTGGCCCTTGGCCAGTAGAGCTAAAAATAAAGAAATTAAAAAATTTAAAACAAGCATTGATGTAAAACTGTGACCCCCGGGGCGGGGCCAGATGTGACCCCAGGGTCAGCATTTGAACAAAATTGGTAAAGGACCATAAGCTTATAGCAACAGCAAAATATTAAACCTCTGGCTCTTGCAGTTACAGAGAAGAAGATTTAAAGTTTTTCCCTATACATGTCTATGTAAAACATGTGACCCTTGGGGCGTGACCAAATGTGACCCCAGGGTCACCATTTGAACAAACTTGGTAAAGGACCATAAGCTTATAATAATTGTAAAATATCAAACCTCTGGCTCTTGTAGTTTCCGAGAAAAAGATTTTTAAAAAAAAAATCCTATATAAGTCTATGTAAAACTGTGACCCTCGGGGCGGGGAAAAATTTGACCCCAGGGTCACCATTTGAACAAACTTAGTAGAGGACCATAAGCTGATGCTACATGTAATACATGAGAGCTCTGTGCCTTGTGGTTTCAGAGAAGAAGATTTTTTAAACTTTTTTCCTATATGTCTATATGAAAAACATGCAAAACCTCAATATACAAACTTTGGACCCCCGAGGCACGGCCATTTTTGACCCCGAGGACTTTATTTGAACAAACTTGATAGTCTAGGCGTTGACGATCATTTTAAAAGAAAAACTGTTGAAATCTGTCAAGCGGTTCTGGAGAAGAAGATTTTTTAAGGTTTCGACCATATATGGTAATGGCAGACATCTTGGATGTAGCGCTGACCTAATTTTAACAAATCTAAAAAGCATTCATCTAAGGATCATCCATTTGAAGTTTGGTCAAAATTAGCCAAGTGGTTTCTGACGAGAAGTCGTTTGAAGAATTCCCTATACATGTCTATGTAAAACATGTGACCCTTGGGGCGGGGCCAAATGTGACCCTAAGGTCACCATTTGAACAAACTTGGTAAAGGACCATAAGCTTATAGTAAATGCAAAATATCAAACCTCTGGCTCTTGTAGTTTCCGAGAAGATTTAAAAAAAATAATCCTATATAAGTCTATGTAAAACTGTGACCCCCGGGGCGGGGACAAATTTGACCCCAGGGTCACCATTTGAACAAACTTAGTAGAGGACCATAAGCTGATGCTACATGTAATACATGAGCGCTCTGTGCCTTGTGGTTTCAGAGAAGAAGATTTTCTAAAGTTTTTTCCTATATGTCTGTATGAAAAACATGCAAAACCTCAATATACAAACTTTGGACCCCCGGGGCACGGCCATTTTTGACCCCGGGGACTTTATTTGAACAATCTTGATAGTCTAGCCGTTGGCGATCATTTTAAAAGAAAAACTGTTGAAATCTGTCCAGCGGTTCTGGAGAAGAAGATTTTTTAAGGTTTCGACCATATATGGTAATGGCAGCCATCTTGGATGTAGCGCTGACCTAATTTTAACAAATCTAAAAAGCATTCATCTAAGGATCATCCATGTGAAGTTTGGTCAAAATTAGCCAAGCGGTTTCTGAGGAGAAGTCGTTTGAAGAAAAGTTAACGGACGACGGACGACGGACGACGAACGGAAGACGGAAAACACACCATCCCATAAGCTCTGCTGGCCCTTGGCCAGTAGAGCTAAAAATGACAAAATCAGTACCCCTCTGCATGTGACAGTGTGTAAGTGAGATTGCAGTGGTTGTATTCTACCCCGGGACTGACAACTTACAAACTTACACAGTATAATCATTAGGATTAATAATAATTTGAACTTACACGTTAATCATGATGATTAATATTGATTAAATATCAAGCTTTGGTCATGTTTTGCTCAAATATAAAACTATTAAATGCAAACGAACACTATTTTGCAGTTGTTATAGTACCAACAATAAAGTGCCTTGGGATGTTGGTAATGTTAAACATATGCAAGAAAGATAAATATTGTCTGTGTATTTTCAGACCATGAATAGCCATTTTCTATTGCGATACACCGGATGAGTGCATATTTCGCTCCGTCTATCACACCAGATGTGTGCGCTATTTGCTCCGCTTTACAAAAAGTTAAGTTTATTCAAAATAAGATGCTATTTCTTTTCAACAGAAAGTATCAAGTGAATGTAAAATCACAAACATGTCAAGTCATTAAAAATGATTAAATCAATGCAGATGTGGCCTATTTAAGTCAATCTGTACATGAAATTGAAGAACATTTTGACAGTTTAAAATGTATTTGGACTGGCACCCATAGTTCTTCCAGAATGCCTCCAGGCCCTTTAAAATGCTTCTTATTATAAAACCTCAAAATCTTCATCATCGTCGAGATTAATGTTTGTATAAACTCCGCCATTAGTTTTTTTGCCAAGGACCATAGGACTGGACGCTGCACTATCACTCTCCAGTAGATTGGTTTTACTTCCTGAATCCCAATCCAGACTAGTCTCCCGAATTGTGGATAATCTCTTCTTTGCCAAGGGCTTGCTGGGAGTTTCAAACACAGTTTCTTCCATGTCATCAGCATCAATCAAACCTGAAATAAGGATGACCTCATGATGCAAAAGGTATTACAAGCCATTTCAACATGTCAGGTCCGCTTAATTGTAATCTAAATGGGAGGAGGAAGTATAAACCCTAGAATTACATACACTCAAGTCTATGCTTAACCCTTAACTCGCTAAGCACGACTATAATAGCCTTTGCGTCCATTGTAAACCCATATCAGCCTGCGAGTAACATAATGGAATGGTCTTAATTCAAAGAAAGAACAGTCCATTATATATATGTAGCGGGTACGGTCAAGAACATTTGAAAAAACTCTTCCATTATTTTTCACAAGCTACCTACAAAGTTACACTCCAATATGTGTTTCCATATAAACTAAATAAACACAGCAAGTTTTGTTCAAATATCTCATTCCTAACTACAGTTATTGAGTGGAAACTACTTTTTCTATTTTCAGTGACCATCACCTGGATCCCAGTTATCCAAATGCAATCCCTAGCTTCCTTTCCATATAAGCTACATACACAGCAAGTTTAATTGTTCCAATATCTCATTTCTAAGTAAAGTTATTGAGCGGAAAGCATTTTTCCATTTATAGTAACAGTGACCTCGACCTTGATCCCAGTGACCTGAAATGCAATCCCAATCTTCCTTGCCATATTGCCTACCTTCAAAGCAAGTTTTGTTCCAATATCTCATATCTATCTAAAGTTATTGAGTGGAAAGCATTTTTCTATTTTTAGTAACAATGACCTAGACCTTGAACCCAGTGACCCAAAATCAACTCCAAGCTTCCTTTCCATATAAGCAACCTATACAGCAAGTTTCGTTCCAATATCTCATTCCTGACTCAAGTTATTGAGCGTAAACCATTTTCTATTTTTAGTAACAGCGAGCTTGACCCCAGTGACCCCAAATGCAATCCCAAGCTGGCTGGTTTTCAAACTCGACCAAGCTTTCATCAGTCTGGAAAAGTTTGGCAAAATAGAAGCGCTAGAGAATTGACAAGACAAAATATAGCAATTTTCGTTAATTCAACGGCAATAACCCCGGTGTTATTGCTCTAATCTTGCTGGTTTTCGAACTCGTCCGAGTTTTCATTGATATTAACAATCTGGTAAAGTTTGGTAAAGACTGGATGAAAAATGAAGGTGCTAGAGTATTGACATCAAAAAGTTAATGCATTTTTTGATAATTCAAGGGTCATAACTCGTGTGTTACTGGTCCGATCTGGCTGGTTTTCGAACTTGACCAAGCTTTCATCAATATCAACAATCTGGCAAAGTTTAGTAAAGATAGCTTTCAAAATGGAGGAGCTAGAGTGTTGACAAGACAATTTTCTTTCTTTTTTCCCGTTAATTCAAGGACAATTTCTCCGGCGTTACTGGTCTGATCTGGCTGAGCTTTCATCGATATTAACAATCTGGCAAAGTTTGGTAAAGATTAGATGAAAAATTAAGGTGCTAGAATGTTGACATCTAAAAGTTAACACATTTTCAATTACTCAAGGGCCATAACTGCGGTGTTACTGGTCCGATCTGGCTGGTTTACGAACTTAACCAAGCTTTCATCAATAACAACAATCTGGCAAAGTTTGGGTTAAGGTAGGATGCAAATTGGAGGCGCTAGAGTGTTGACAAGACAAAACATAGTATTTTTTGTTAATTCAAGGGCAATAACTCCAGTGTTACTGGTCCAATCGGCTGGTTTTCGAACTCGTCCGAGCTTTCATTGATATTAGTAATCGGGTAAAGTTTGGTAAAGATCGGATGAAAAATGAAGGTGCTGGAGTGTTAACATCAAAAAGTTAAAGTCCGGACAACGGACAAGAAAGCCCTACTTGCCTTTGGCCTGTAGAGCCAACAAGAAATGTCACAGTGACAAATGCCATCAAAAAGTTTGTTTGATCTTTGACCTCTAAGTGTGACCTTCATCTTTGAGGTATGGACCTGATTCTTGCATAACACATCACCTTCTCATTTTGATTGAATATTAATTTTTGTAAAGTTTCATGAGTACTTTCAAAGTTATGGCTGAAACATGATTGTTTAGGACGGAAAAACGAACAATCGAACGAATGGAGTGACGGTCGGTGTGATTACTTACATATAGGCCTCCAGTTGCGGACATACAAATATATTATCAATATTAAAAGGAAAACACAATAGTTGAAAAAGAAAGACACAAAATCAGAATAATTTCATTAAACAAGAGGCCCAAGAGGGCCTGTGGACGCTCTACTGGTTATGTTGGCTCTTATAACATCAATGAAGCGAGTGACTGCCATTTACGTTTTTTTGAAAGTTTCGGGCAAAATACAGCTTTTTAACTAAATCAAGGGCCATAACTAAAGTACCTGGTAAAGTTTAGTAAAGATCAGATGAAAAATGAAGGCCGTACCGTATTAACGAGGCAAAATATAGCATTTTTAACTAAATCAAGAGCCATAATTCCTCTGTTACTGGTCCGACTGGTCCAACATAGAGCTAAAAAAAAAAAATATATATATATACAAAGGAATAATTTCCAAAAAAAAAAAATATGAAAAAAAAAAAATTAATTAAAAACAAATTAAAAAAAATAAATTAATAATAATATAAAAAAGACAGTCCTAAAAGCTGGTAAAGTTTGGCAAAGATCAGATGCAAAATGAAGGCCCTATCGAACGACGAGGTAAATTATAGCATTTTTAACAAAATCAAGGGCCATAACTCAGTTGTTACTAAGCCGATCTGGTTGTTTTTCGAACCTGACAAAGCTTTCATAGACATTAACAATCTGGTGAAGTTTGGTAAAAATCGGGTGAAAAATGAAGGCCCTATCGTCTTAACGAGAAAAAATATATCATTTTGAAGTAAATTAAGGGCCATAACTCCGATGTTACTGGTCCGATATGGCTGGATTTAGAACTTGTTCGAGCTTTCATTGATATTAACAATCTGATTAAGTTTGGTAAAGATCGGATGAACAATGAAGCCCCTATAGTCTTAACGAGGCAAAATATAGCATTTTTAACTAAATCAAGGGCCATAACTCCGCTGTTACTAGTCAGATATGGCTGGTTTTCAAACTTGTCCAAGCTTTCATTGATATTAACAATCTGATTAAGTTTGGTAAAGATCGGATGAACAATGAAGCCCCTATTGTCTTAACGAGGCAAAATATAGCATTTTTAACTAAATCAAGGGCCATAACTTCGCTGTTACTGGTCCGATATGACTGTTTTTCAAACTTGTTCAAGCTTTCAACGACATTAACAATCTGATAAAGATTGGTAAAGATCGTATGAACAATGAAGCCCCTATCGTCTTAACTATGCAAAACATAGCATTTTTAACTAAATCAAGGGCTACAACTCCGCTGATACTAGTCCGATATGGCTGGTTTTCGAACTTGTCCGAGCTTTCATTGATATTAACAATGTGGTAAAGATAGGATGAAAAACGAAGGCCCTATTGTCTTAACGAGGCAAAATATAGCAATATAGCATTTTTACCTAAATCAAGGACCATAACTCCGCTGTTACTGGTCCGATCTGGCTGGTTTTCGAACTTGTCCGAGCTTTCATTTATATTAACAATGTGGTAAAGTGTGGTAAAGATAGGATGAAAAATGAAGGCCCTATCGTCTTAACGAGGCAAAATTTAGCAATATAGCATTTTTAACTAAATCAAGGGCCATAACTCTGCTGTTACTTGTCCGATCTGGCTGGTTTTCGAACTCATCCGAGCTTTCATTGATATTAACAACCTGTTAAAGTTTGGTAAAGATCGGATGAAAAATGAAGGCCCAATCGTCTTAACGAGACAAAAGTTAACAACGGACGGACGGACGGACGACGGACAACTCGGCATCCCATAAGCTCTGCTGGCCTTCGGCCAGTAGAGCTAAAAAAGAGTTTGCAGTGAGTAACAATTCTGAAAGCAGTGTTTAGCAAAGAAAAAATGTCATTGCAACAATCACAGGGAAAATGTTTATTAATAAGAAAGTGTCTGCTATATTTTACCTGAAGCCTCAAGATCATACTGAGGCAGGGGCATGTCTGCTTTGATCAGGTATAGGACAGACCTCGACGGCCACAACAGGTGTATCAGTACAATGTACGATAACAAATCTGCCGCGTATGTAATACCTGAAAAGCAAACCAAATTGTCTAGAAATCTTATCAACTTCATACAGAAGTCAAAATGTGTGTTGTTTTTCATTTCTGCATTGCTTTATCATATTTCAGATCAGTTTAAAACACACTTTTGTTAATACAAAATCAAAGAGGCCCAAATCGGCTTAAAGTGCTTTCTTCAATTGATAGTAATGGTATCAATTGAATGTACAGTTGGATGGTAAAATTGGATGATATATTATTTGTGTGTTAGCTATTTATCTCTGACAGCATAATGCTCTGACGATAATATGTACATGTAGATTTGAAACAAAACAAGTGTTTGTAAAAAATAACTAAAGTGATTTTTTTTTAAATGTTTAATAATAACTCCTTATTGCATGAACTGATGGGAGAAAACATTATTACTTTACTAAACAGTTATGTGTGGACAATACATCTATATTTCCACAGTATTTGTCAATAAATAAAGCTGTGTCATAAAATGACATGTTTACAAATCACCACCAGTCTCTTAAAGGGACAATGTCCGTAACTTTTAGCTTATAAAACACACACTAATTATGTTTGCAAACATTACACACTAAACATTATTGAATATTTACTAATTAAAAGCAAGATTGTTTGACGGAATTCAATCGCTGTACAAAAAAAAGAAAAACCGCTTCGGGCATTTGAACCCGCAGCCCAAACTAAAAATACACTTGCGGTAATAATAATGAGCGTGAAGTTGTCGACATAGCTCCCGACTGAGCTAAACGGGCTATACATATTACACAATACATACTATGGTGAAAACCTAACGCGCTAATGGAAGTCACGTGATTGCAGAAAAGGTAAATATTGTGGGTCCCACTTTATTTACAAATAATAATTAAAGCTTCTTTTTTTTCAAACTCACGAATGTATTACTACCGACTTCTTAGGGTCTATGCTCATGTTTTCATGTATACATTTCACTGCATAAAAATCAGACGGTTATTTGGTTATGCTCAATATCAGCTGACAGTGTCCCTTTAAATATACTAAAACAAAAAAGAAACGCAACTCGGGAATTTCCGCTGTACATTGCATTTACAATATGGTGCTGTTAATCGAATGGTACATGGCCACGTAAGACCTTTCATTTCGAAAAAAAAAGAGACCAAAACAACATGTAACACAGCAAATAGTATACCTTCAAAGTTTCATTATTGATATAGTCAGCACATTATTTAAACACCCTGTATCCTCACCAAGTATAGTTTTATAATGTCACTAAACACCTTGTATCCTCACTTAGGACAGTTTTATAATGTCAGCACATTATTTAAACACCCTGTATCCTCACTTAGGACAGTTTTATAATGTCAGCACATTATTTAAACACCTGTATCCTCACTTAGGACAGTTTTATAGTCAGCACATTATTTAAACACCCTGTATCCTCACTTAGGACAGTTTTATAGTCAGCACATTATTTAAACACCCTGTATCCTCACTTAGGACAGTTTTATAGTCCGCACATTATTTAAACCCCGTATCCTCACTTAGGACAGTTTTATAGTCAGCACATTATTTAAACACCCTGTATCCTCACTTAGGACAGTTTTATAGTCAGCACATTATTTAAACACCCTGTATCCTCACTTAGGACAGTTTTATAGTCAGCACATTATTTAAACACCCTATATCCTCACCAAGTATAGTTTTATAATGTCACTAAACACCTTGTATCCTCACTTAGGATAGTTTTATAATGTCAGCACATTATTTAAACACCCTGTATCCTCACTTAGCATAGTTTTATAATGTCCTAAACACCATGTATCCTCACTTAGGATAGTTTTATAATGTCAGCACATTATTTAAACACCCTGTATCCTCACCAAGTATAGTTTTATAATGTCAGCACATTATTTAAACACCCTGTATCCTCACCAAGTATAGTTTTATAATGTCAGCACATTATTTAAACGCCCTGTATCCTCACCAAGTATAGTTTTATAATGTCCTAAATTATATGTATCCTCACTTAGGGTAGTTTTATAGTGTCAGCACATTATTTAAACACCCTGTATCCTCACCAAGTATAGTTTTATAATGTCAGCACATTATTTAAACGCCCTGTATCCTCACCAAGTATAGTTTTATAATGTCCTAAATTATATGTATCCTCACTTAGGGTAGTTTTATAATGTCAGCACATTATTTAAACGCCCGGTATCCTCACCAAGTATAGTTTTATAATGTCCTAAACACCATGTATCCTCACTTAGGGCAGTTTTACAATGTTAGCACATTATGTAAAAAAAACACCCTGTATCCTTACTTGGGATAGTTTTATAATGTCAGCACATTATTTAAACACCCCGTATCCTAACTAAGGATAGTTTTATAATGTCACTAAACACCCTGTATCTTCACTTCGGATAGTTTTATAATGTCAGCACATTATTTAAACACACTGTGTCCTCACTTAGGACAGTTTTATAACATCCGCACATTATTTCATGTTTAATATCATACTTACTAAGGATAGTTTTATATCTCCATAAATGGGAAATCTGTGTAGCAATGAGGACAAGAATTGGCAAATAGATGAACCAGACTAGATAATAGGCACCAAACTGCTGGAAGAAGTCTAGCCTGCTCTCCTGCTGACTGTGTATTGCCGTGCTCCGTAGTTCTAAAACAAACCAGACCATGATGACCAGGCGGAAACTAACAATCAGGTACCCAGGCCACGAATTCCATTCATCCGTGTTGGTTATGATATCGATTTTGGTCTGAAAGTACATAGCGGTTCTTAAACAAATGTTTGTTTTAGGTGAAATGATTTTTTATATTTTACAAGTCCAAGAGAGTAATAGAGGATATTTGTTGGTTTTTCGTCATTTTCGGTATTTCACATGCGAAATATAAACCATGAAAATATAAAGTTTTATTTAAATCCGCTATTTCACTGTAAAGTATATAATAAAATACGGTATTAAGATTATTCAACTTCTTTCATATGTGTTTATATGAAACAAACTTGAATGTAAGATTATTTTTTATAATATGACATTAATTGAATCTAGTTATTAAAATAACTAATAACTATCGATATCCCCATTTAGTAAATAATAGCAGACGCCTCATATGTCAATGTTTAAACATTTCATGACGTTCTTCCGATGTCATTACACATTTGGTAATATCAAAACTATGAGATGAAGTTATGAAACAGCAAAGAAGCGACATCATAAAATACAATAGCAAGGATGGAAATAAAATACCATGGGATAGACTTATTATTATTAAACTATTTGTAATGAATCACAGATTCTTAAAGGGAATGTAACGACACAGCCAAACAAGCTCTGTTATTGAGAGTTCTGAAAAACTTGGAAAAAGGTGAAAGAATTATCAAAATCGGATGATAAACAAAAAATATATGACCATTTAAAGGTTGTTCTAAAACGAATATGGGAGCCGCTTTTTTAGAACTATGACATCATAGTTCCAATCCATATTACCATATATGGAATATTGATAAATATCATTTAAAACGAAGCATTGCAAATGAATGATTTTTTTTACTGGGCATATAAAGCATTACTGCCATTAAGTATTACATATTTTTCATAAAGTTGTTGTCATTTTTTCCCTATAAATCAGTAAATTTTCATATTTATAAATATTCCATTTATGGTCATTTAGAACCGTGATGTCATACATGTAGCTCTCAAAATGGCCGCTTCCATATCCGTTTCAACAGAAACTTCAAATGATCATATCTTCTTTGTTTATCATCCGACTTTGATAATTCTTTCACCTTTATTCAAGTTTTTCAGAACTCTCAATAATACAGATGGTTTGGCTGTGTCGCTACATTCCCTTTAACTTACTTAACTCTATTATTTTAAAACCTACTGTGTATGAAGTAACAAAAATATTAGACACTTGATGCTGATTAATCACATCTCACGATGGAACTTGGATTGTTGAATTTGAATGTTGTTTAACAGTATACCGTATAATCCCCAGAGGCGTAACACTTTTGAAAAGAGATGCATTTATTTGAGACCAAAAAACCTTTAAATCAGACATTATTTAATGATTTTCTTTATCAAGAAAACCAAAGTCTGCATGTCAATCAATCAATTAATGCATTGGATTTTAAGTTTTCTAGTGATTTTGTGTGTTCCATTGTGAATGAAAGAGATCAACTTGCATCTTGTATTAAAAAAATATTTCTCAAAAAAAGGAGTGGGGGCATTTATTAGGGGAGGGGCATTTATTATGGATACGGTAGATTATTTAGATCTCCCTCGGAGGGAGGGGAATGATATATTGGAAACCAGACATCTGCCCTACTGTTTTTAAAATAGATTTCTATGGTTCTTGAACATGCTCATAGGATAGACTCCAATATATGGGACCACCCAGTTGATGTCCTCCATCCAACAGACAAGGCTGACAAAGTATCTTGTCCACGAACACACCAACAAAACTCAGTGACGTAGGCGAGACTTGAACCCAAGTATTATGTTTCAAGTTCACCCTGCTATCCACTGGGACATGCCAGTACTCTTAGATTGTTGATCTGCAGGTATTGGCAAAGTTCATATTATCTGACTGTTTTACTGCATGAATTCAGAAGTGTGATCAGATACATACCATTCATACCAAATACGCATACAGTTTTACACTGCATTTTAAGGTGAATGCATATAAACAGTGGCTTATATAATATTATTATTGGAAACGCCCGAATATACCAAAATTTATAGAATTAATGAAAAATGAAAATGTTAAAACAATAAGAAATATTTCGAACTATACACACAAAGCATTCTTGAAGAGAAATAGTATGTTCTATTTGAATAAGGACAGAATAAGATTTCATAATAATTCTAAAAAGTCACTTTTGATTAATTTGAATGAGATTAGGAAGTATATGTTATTCTATAAGTTCAACATTTTGTTTACTTACTTATTTATTTATCTATTTATTTTATTTTCTTTTGTGAACATAAATGATGTTTTGTTTATTCGTTAATCTACACATCCAATTTCTTGCATTTCGTTTCGGCAAGATTTTAACTTCATGTGTCATGATTAAGGCAAATATAAAAACGAATTGTATATTTCCATGTAATATTGACTAGGAATGTAACCTAGATTTTAACCTCATTGCATGAGGTTAAATAGTTTTGAGTAGTTGTAATGCATTGGGACATCTATTATTATAATTATTGTTATCATTTCGTTAATTAAGTTAGTAGATGTATACTGATAGGCCTAGGGGTTTTTATATTAATAAACTATCTACATATTTGATTATAAAATAACAAACGTGTATTCATCAGATGGACAATAATGAATATATTACATATACTGGTAACAGTGATGCCAGCAAGCCATTGACTGTTAAATTGTAAATATGATGTGTTTTGTATTGTATACTGATAGACCATTTGGTCTTTTGTATTAATAAAGTTTACATTTTATATGTAATTGAAACTTCAAAACTATAAACCTCATCGTATAATAAAAACTATGCTCTTTACCAGGATTTAAAACTCTCCAATTGCAATCATGTGATACAGGAAATATAACGTTTTTTTGCAAGTTTAAATTTTAGTCTTTTCCCTAAAGACATCCAACAGGAATTTGAAATACCAGTAGTAACTTTCAACTGAATTCAGTGAGAACAATGTACATGAATTAATGAACACGAAAATATGTTTACAGATCAGAGCTTTCCCTTTGTTTTTGAGTTACAGGATTTTTTTTAAAATAAGTGGGTAATTTATAGCCCTTCCTTTTGTGAATTGGGGACTTTAGTCAGTCTGCGAACCAAAGTTGGAGGGTAAATCACCAGCCTCCCAGCTATTAAGAATAGTCAGACCTTCCAAGCACTAGCTGAAGTTTGCAATTATGATAAATCTATTGGAGCAAGTTATAAAAAACAGACACCAATAACCTCAAGCATAATTGTCTAGATTTACCCAAACAAAGGAGGAACACTTACCAGGCCTATGATGAAAAACAAAGCATTCAATCCTGTATAAAGTGCCCAGACACCATACACAGTCTTCCTTGATGCTATTTTCATATTGGTTATCGTCCAACCTTTGGCAATGAGCAGCAATAATAACATAAACAAACACTCGGCAAACGTTCCTAATAAATTACCTATCACTTTAAGCCAATCGGCACCCGAGCCATTGAATGAAAATATAAGCACATGTAAGAAGTTAAAGACTACTCCAGCAAATTCCATTGAAATGCACACTGTCAACAGTTTTGTTATTGTATGTACTTGTTTCTTATAGGCATATATCCAAACTGGTAGCGTCAATGTGTAGAGGATGGAAAATATGGCATATATTTCAAACACATCATGCATCTCAAAGGAAAACTGATGTTCAAATGGATTCAGATGTTTCGAGGCTGGGTCGCCATTAACTAGCCATATATCATAGTCGATGACAATTGGGTCGGAGGAATCATGAGACCAATGGCAGTCTTTGTTCCTGTTACATGCCACCATGCTCAAATACCAAAACCTGAAAATAACAAAAAAAATCTGAAAGTAAAATCCCATATAAGTTATTCTACTTTTATCCTTTAGCATCAAACCTTATAATATTGGCAACACAGAATTACGTATAAAGAGTTGTGGCGGCTGAGGGACTGCAGTTAGCATATATAATTCCTGGATTGGATTCTCAGAAGGCTTCAAGTCTCTTACCAAATGAACACCCTCAGTATATTTTGCGGGCAAGTCACTGTGAAAGTGTATGGCAAGACGTTTCAACAGTCATCACAAAACCTACATGTAAGTTCTCACTTGAGAAATGCTCAGTAACCGAGGTTCTCATCTTGTTTATACAAAAGGCGCACCATTTATGAACACCTCGGATACTGGATGAGAACCGGGGTTTTCACAATTCTGATGTAAACCTAAGTTCTTGAATACTTTGGACATTTAGTTTCAGAAACCATAGTTCTTAAGTGATAACCAAGGTTTCCAAGCAGAAATTGTAGTTTATAGCTAGCCGTTTGTACACTCACGCTGAGAACCTAGGTTTTCAAATGCTCAATCTGGGAACCATGGTTTTCAAGCTGAAAGCCCTAGTTCTCACACGAAAACCTTAGTTCTTACTCAGAAAATCGTAGTTCTCAAACGAAAAAGCTTAAATTATTAATATCAAACGAAAACCTTAGTTCTCATACTGAAAACCTTAGTTCTCAATCAAAAACCTTAGTTCTCAGTACTGACACATGTATAATTATGTTAAATCATCCGTTAATATGTCAAAAAGTATATAAGTATGCAACCAATGTCAGTTTACAATCCGAGAACCACGATTTTTAAGCCTAAAACCGTAGTTCTCAGAAGACAAAAACATATTTTTTCAGATAGAAAACCTTAGTTCTTAGAAGTAGGAGGTGTAGGAGTAAAATTAGGTTGGGAGGAGTATGAGTATGATTAGGTTGGGAGGAGTATGAGTATGATTAGGACGTGGGGGAGTAGTGGCCTAACATGTATTATCTATATACTAAAGTTCAATTAGAATCCAGAAGGCAGGCACTTTGTTTAGTGTAGCGTGAATATAGCTTTTAAAAGAAGCCATGCCAGTGTTGTGTTGGGTGGTGGGGAGTGGAGCGCTATATATATGAAGAAATATAACTTAAATGTATTGTTCATTGCATTCCCGTTCCAACCATTGGGCCAGCGGGAGGATCAAGAATTGTGCCCTTGATTTTCGCCTGCTTTTAAAACATGAACATAGTTTTAAATTGATTTTTGGAACTAGCAAGAGCCGCTCCTACTTTTTTCATTTTGCCGATTTTATAACATCGCATGTGGTTTTCCATGAAACTGTGATATTTGCACTGTAAAATCGAAGCTGAATCGTTCAGTTATGGGTCCGATCGAAAACCTTGGATATCAAACGATATTCGACATTTTTTTCAGTTTAAGCCATTTGTACAAATCATGTTGTAAACCAAGGTTTTCATCGGAGAACTGACGTTTTTAAATGAGAACATAGGTTCTCGAGTGAGAACTAAGATTATTGAGTGCCGTTTGCACAAACAAGGTGAGAACTTAGGTTCTCCTGAGAACCTTGGTTGTAACCTAGGTTCTTGCTGAGAACATAGGTTCTCAAGTGGGAACCTAGGGTTTCAACTCTCAAAACCTAACTCTCAGAACCTAAGTTCTCACTGAAAAGAGGACCTAGGTTTTTCAATCTCAGAACCTAAGTTCTCACTGAGAACCTAAGTTCTCACCTTAGTTTGTGCTTTGTGCAAACGGCGTGCCATAAAAGTGTTCATCCTTTAGAAGGAATGTTAAGATGTCAGTCCTGTGTATATACCAACCATGTTGTGTGCACGTAAAATATCTTGAGTCCTAAATAATAGGATACAAGGCTGCTGAACAGGATTCATGCTTTCAATCCTGATCCTTGGAAAGTATGATTTCTAGCATGGAACTTGGCAGCTTTCCTACCTACTTGCTCCGCACTTCTTTGGAAATTTGGTTGCCAATTTAAACAATATGCTCCTTAGGCAATTAGGACAGCTATAAATAAAAGTACATTTTCATTTCAACTTTTTGTTGAGAAAAGGAAAATGATCATTATAAAATTATATTCCTATTGTGAAGAATTGTAACATCTATATTAAAATTATGAAATCACATACATGTTATGATAACTTATCTATCATTATTTGATACAGAGTGAGAACAGTGTCAGTCCAAGTGTAATATAAATAAATTACATATAAAATAATCAATTAAAAGAGGTTAAGAGGTAGTAATAACATCTGACACAATTTTTACCAGTAACTTGTATTTAACCTAACAATCATACATATTTAATCAGAAGGGGAGGATTGTATATCAGAATGACCTTCTGATTTATAGTCCAGCCAGCCTGATGAAGATGTAAGAATTTTTACGGCTCAGCAGAGCAAATGCTAATTTAAAATATTGTACTTTAATGCATGCCTGTGCCTTATACCAATTTATACACAGCCCATCGCTGGGTCAGTTATACCAATTTATACACAGCCCATCGCTGGGTCAGTCTCTATTTAGCATAGCAGCTTGGTATTAAGCACTGTAGATCATATGTGTGTTGACTTGTACTTACGAACCCGTATATAACACGGGTTTGTTTGCATTTAACAGTGTCTTTTTTCCTTATACATTAAGTGGTACCGAAAAATGGTACCATTCCCAAGGCAAAAAGGTATGTTTTGTTCCAAATTTTAGTGAAAAGTTTCTTAATCCCAACTTTAAAAAAAAAAAAAAAGTACTTTAAACAGAAAAAGGAGGAAAATATATACTTTTAGGGGAGGGTAATGAAATACTACAAGAGAATGTATACATGGTAATGTGATAGCAAAGTATTTAAACATATAATAATGCCTTTGTTTGATAGTGAAAATATCCCAATTGAAGGCAAAATGGCGTGAATTTTCCCAATTGAAAGGGTACCGGTACCATTCCCAAAAGGAGAACAAAATCGCTATTTAACCAAACTAAAAGTCAACCAAATGTCTTGACATAATTCATGGGGAATATATTTTTATATATATATATATGTATAGCATATCAACAAACCTAGGGTTAGCTTGGTTCTGTACCCTGTAGGTAAACTGAAACCCATCAAGAACATTTGCATGGTTGTCTTCGTCTACGCAAAACTTTTTCTTTGGACATGGTATTCTTCGAAGAAAATCTTCTGTCCCATCTGGTCTACAATCGTAATCAAATGCCAAAGTATCGACTTTGGTAAACATCTTGTTGCAAGCTTCAGAATTCATCAGCGTTTGATTACCATAGAACTCCATGAAATATTCACTGTCAACAAGAACTAAGGTATAGGAGCTTTTTGCTTCAGAATTACTTGTGATTTTACCGTATATAAATCCCTGGGTGTCATCCAACATCCCAGGATCAGTTTTCTGAAAACCAAACCTTGACAGAAAAAGGAAGAAGTTGGAGGTCTCCCATGATCCTTTCAAATGGAGACATACTACTGTGGAATGGAGAGTGAAACTCGATATAGCAAGTATTCCATAAATCAAAAGGTGGGTTTTCATCTTTCGATACTGGATAACGCAAAATATTAAGGAGTCATAACGTTTTCGGTCTCAATATTTTCATGTACACGTCTGACGAGTAAAAAATTGTTGACAAAATCGACTTCCGGGTATCCTAACTACACATCCGGTTTGTGCAAAGTACTGCACGAATAGAAAAAAAATGCTGTAAATATACTAAAATATAAGGTCATCACAGTACATATATAAATTCTGATTCGTAAACAATGACTTTGGACAAGTGAAGTTTGGTTTTCTGAATATATGCATTCTATACTATATTTTAAAAAAAGCCCGTCAATGCACAGCCCTGTACTGGTCTCATTATTGCCTTAGACGTAATAATAATAATAATAATAATAATAATAAATTCTTTATTTCATGAGGGAACAACTCATTAAGATTATACAAACAATTGCACAACACTTATCTTCCATGAGGCCTTCTAATAACAACAGCAACTTATAAACAATAGCAAGTGAATACATGCACGTAACATTAATAGTATGTTTCAAGCTGGCATTCAAACAAGTATTCACTATTAACACAACTTAATTTGAGCAGAACACCTGTTATCTTGAAAAAGAAATAGTTTATAATTGTATTTGAAAGCATAAATAGAAACATGTCCGGATATTTTCTGGGATTGAATTCCAAGTCCGCATGACAACATAGGTAAAAGATAGTTTTAAATATTCTGATTTAGGATGCTTAATGTCATGTTAAATGCATGATCTTAAATTATATTATCTGTCATTTTCAGAAAATGTTATTAATTTACTTACGTATATTGGTGTAAGATTATGAATTGCTTTATAAACTAAAACACATACTTGAAATGTACATCTTGTTTTAAATGACATCCAATTTAACTCATTGAAAAGATTTGCAGAAGGTGTATGTTTCAGGTTTTATCAAAATCCAGCGTGCAATGCTTTTTTGTAAAGTAACAACCTTTGTAAAATTTAATTTAGTACAATTACTCCAGAGGATAGATCCATAATCAAATATTGGAACTAAATATGCATTATAGAATAGCTTTTTCACATCAAGTGTTAAATATTTAGATATTCGTCTTAACAGAGTGAATTTACTCGATATATGATTACAGACTTTGCTTATCTGAACATCCCACTTTAGATGTTGATCTCTTGTAATTCCGAGAAGTTCTTGAGAAGACACTGATTGTATCAGGCCACTATTTATCAAAAGCGTGAGTTTTTGAGAATGGCTTATTTTATATTTTGAACCTAATAGCATACAATTTGTTTTTGTAGGATAATTATAACTGATTTAAGGTTAGTATTTGGGTGTGACTTTCTCTTAATGTATTGTCGACCGTACACTGTCCTGGAACCGCCTCATAGACGTGGTAACTAAGAGGGAAAACCATGCAGACTACAGCTTTCATGCGGCGATACCTTGCAACGTTCCCAAAATGCATCAAGGCTATTTCTTACAAGACATTCGTTCGCCGACAACTGGAGTATGCAGCCACCGTATGGGACCCACACACCAAAGCAAACTCAACTAAACTGGAATCAGCCCAAGGGCAAGGACGAGTAGCTAGGTTCTGCCATAATGACTCCCGCTGAACCAGCAGCGGCACCACTATGCTGCAAGACCTTGGTTGTGAAGAGCTACAAGCCCGGCGTCAACAGAGCAAGACCACCATGATGTACCGGATCATCAACCAACTGGTCCAGATTCCAGCTGTGGTGCATCTTATTCCAGCCGGAGCCTCAACCAGAGAACATACTAACAGATATATTGTACCATCCTGCGCAGACAACGCTTACAAAGCGTTATTCTTCCCCTCAGACATTCGTATTTGGAACTCCTTACCAGCCGTTGCCATCTCAGCGCCAACCATAGAGGTCGCCATGGTCCACGTCGGCTGTAAAATAGACATTGTGGTTTTAATCTGCTTTTAATCTGTACAAAGAACCTTCAGTGCGAAGAAGAAGAAAAAGAAGAAGAAATGCATCCACTTTGCTGACTGAAGTTATTTCCATTGTATAACTGTTATGGGTGTAGAATGAGTATCCGTAGGAGTCGTTGGTAGTATGGATGTGTTCGAAGCCATTTAGGCTACTGTGTCATGTTATTGAATATGAAGGAATGAGAAGGTTTGTGAGGGTATATGTCGACTGTATAACGTATGTTATAGAACATGATGAGCCTGGATTTAATTCTGCGAGTTTCAAGTAGTGACCCATTTGTTGTGTTTCGTGTTAGGATGCTATCAAAGAGGAACACACGTCTGACTCTGCTGGTTACATGTATTTTAATAAGACTAAACAATATCTACCATCATATATCAAGTTACAACAGTGAGAGCAATGCTCTGCAGTCCTCTACGAGTACATGTGGATAGTATACACAATATCATACACCATTCAGGTTATGGATCATGTCTGTTACTGAGCTATTATTGTGGTAATGATTTCTTACACCCCTATATAGCCGCCTGATTTTTCGGGTGCTGTGTGATCAAACCGATGTCGGCCACTGTGTTCCCGCCAGAGCATGTATCAAATGATGGCTACGCCGAACTTCAACACCGGATGACCCAACGCCACAGCGTATTCGACGTAGAGGAGGGAAGATTTCGGACGTCAGTTGATATATGCATGGCGGGTGTGGCCCTAAAAGGGATCGTCACTGTTGTGTTTCGTGTTAGGATGCTATCAAAGAGGAACACACGTCTGACTCTTCTGGTTATTTTAATAAGACTAAACAATATACACAGTATATACAGGCATGCATATCTACCATCATATATCAAGTTACAACATTGAGAGTAATGCTCTGCAGTCCTCTACGAGTACATGTAGATAGTATACACAATATCATAACACCATTCAGGTTATGGATCATGTCTGTTACTGAGCTATTATTGTGATAATGATTTCTTACAGCCCTAGCCGCCTGATTTTTATTCGCGTGATAAGGGTCGGGTGCTGTGTGATCAAACCGATGTCGGCCACTGTGTTCCCGCCAGAGCATGTATCAAATGATGGCTACGCCGAACTTCAACACCGGATGACCCAACGCCACAGCGTATTCGACGTAGAGGAGGGAAGATGTCGGACGTCAGTTGATATATGCATGGCGGGTGTGGCCCTAAAAGGGATCGTCACTGTTGTGTTTCGTGTTAGGATGCTATCAAAGAGGAACACACGTCTGGCTCTTCTGGTTATTTTAATAAGACTAAACAATATACACAGTATATACAGGCATGCATATCGACCATCATATATCAAGTTACAACAGTGAAAGCAATGCTCTGCAGTCCTCTACGAGTACATGTAGATAGTATACACAATATCATAACATCTCTCTTCTTAAATGCAGCACTATTGGCGTGAATGTCCTCTGGTACGATCACAGCTGATGTTGATAAAATTCCTCGTGAATCACACTTGACAATTAACTCTTAGTCCAAGCCGACTTCCCTTACCTACATTGTTCTATCGACTAGAGGCTGTTCACCTTGGAGACCTGCTGCGGATATGGGTACGGTCTGGCACGAGAATCACACTGTCTCCCTTATAAATCACACTCTAACAATTAGAGCTAGGACACCAGGTGGTATGAGCGTCCAGTTTTATGGTCAATGTCACAATAATTTCCTAATAATTGTCTATTGTTTATCAACATATAATTGCCTTACAATGATTTCAGATAAACACATTTAAAGATAATCTGGCATTTCACATGAACTTTATATTGTAAATGTATTCTTACATAGATTCTATAACCTTAGGTTTAACTATACGCCCATAGCGTGTTTTGTAGACATTTTGTGTCTGTTGTACATCCACTGACTCAGGCTGTTTCGTTGGGGAGGTTATTGATACACTGGAATAGGGTTCTGGGAAGGTTTCTGCAATTTCACTGTAATTCAATGGCTGATCTATACTTAGTAAATAAGGGTCTGGAAATGATGGATGATTTTTAATTGTTTTCATCAGGTGAATACGATTTCTGCGATAATTTGCGCCATCATTTGTTTCTACAGAATATGACCCCTCATTGTGTTTTTCAGTGACGATTGCAGGTTTCCACAATCTATTTTGGATAAGTCTGACTGACTCACCTATTTCAAGAGGTGTAAGAGTTTTTGAGTTACTATCATAATAGTTTTTCCCTTTACTTTTTTGAGAAAGCATATAGTTTCCTTAACTTTCTTGTGATCAGGTGTTTCTGGGATCAGATGTTGATGCATTGTGGGAATGACAGAACGCAATTGTTTACCCATGAGTAATTGCGCTGGTGAATAACCACAAACTAAAGGAGTTGCTCGATACTCAAGCATACCAATAAGTGGATCATTTCTATCGGCTTTTGACTTAGACAATATTCGTTTGACCTCTGTACAGTTTTCTCTGCAATACCATTACTTTGACTGTGATGTGGACTTGAATTAACGTGCATGAAACCCCAGTCTTTAGCAAATGTGTCAAACTCGTGCGATGAATAACACGGGCCTCCATCACTAACAAAAGTGTATGGAATTCCAAGTCTTTCAAATATGCCTTTCATTCTGTCAATAGCAGTGCGACTATTGGAAAGCTGTTTAAGCTCAAAATAGCGACTGTAATAGTCAACCACTATAAGATAATCGTTACCGTCCAAGGCAAACGAATATGTTGCTACTGTTTGCCACGGATATGAAGGTATATCGTGGGGCATTAGCGGCTCTTTGGTATTTGCATTTCTACGTTCAAAACAGATTGAACAATTTGATACCATTTCTTTGATTTCTGACGTAACTCTTGGCCAAAATAGCAAAAAGCTGCTCTCTGTAGACTTTTGTCAATACCCATATGTTCTGAATGTATAGTTTCGAGCATTTGAGACCGGAGTGCTCGAGAAATTACAATTCGGTCACCTTCATAATCAGTCCGTCGATACAAGTCATTTCGTCCCTGTAATTCCAATACTCTGTAATTTGAGAGGGACACTGTTTTCTTGTGTCGGACCAACCTTGTAGAAAGACATGTTTGAGTAAGCGCAGTTGCGGATCTTGCTCAGTCTGAGTTTTGATTTGGTCTAGTTTACGGTCAGTTATGGGAAGATTAGAGAGTACAGTATGAACTTGTACCTCATGCCATCAGACAGTCCAGGGTACGTGTCGGGGAGAAATTTCCTAGACAACGTGTCAGCTATGGGTATGTTCTTACCACTAACGTATGTATAATTAAGATTATAGCGCTGATCACTTTCTACTGTCACGTCTCTACCACAGACAAATTGGTGAAATCGCTTGCATCCGAAGAGAATAGCAAACATTTCTTTTTCAATTTGTGCGTAATTTACTTCTATGGGAGTAAGAGACTTAGAAGCAAAAGCAATAGGCTTTCCCCTTTGTAATAGTGTCACTCCAAGCCCGAACTTGGAACTGTCAACTTGAAGTGTCAGCGGTATTTCGGAGTCATAATACGCTAATACAGGTGCGTCCGTGATAATTTGTTTGACTTTCAAAAACGCGGCGTTATGCTGCGAGTCATATACACATTCAACATTCTTGGATAACAGTTGCCTTAGAGGACTTGTGGCTGTTGATAGGTTTAGTGCAAATTTTGATAAGAAATTGACCATACCAAGAATGGTTTTTAATTTTGAACGGTTCTTGGGGGATCCATGTCATTAATGGCAGACACTTTTGATGGATTTGGTTTAAGACCTTCTGCAGTCAACATGTGCCTGAAGTACGGTACCTCTGTAGCACCTACTTAAAGTTTTTCCTCGTTAAACCTGATACCCATTTCTCGAGCTCGTTTCATTACATTACGTACGTTTGTGTCATGCTCCTTCTGTGTTTGACCAGTTACTAGGATGTCGTCAACTATTGAGACTATCCCATCTAACCCCTCAAAACATTCGTCAATTTTTCTTTGGAACTCATCTTGACTTGACTTGAGTCCAAATACCTATACCGTCCAAACGGGGTATTAAAGGTAGTAAGGAACGATGACTGGTGTGAACGTTTTATATTCCAGTAGCCAGACCTAGCGTCAAGCTTCGAAAAATATCTTTCACCAGACAGCTTGGGCAATATATCCTCTAGTGTTCTTAAAGGATAGTGTGGTCTAGATATAGCCTTGTTCAGATCCTTAGGATCGAGGCATATACGGAGTTTGCCAGACTGTGGCTTCTCCACGATTACCATGGAATTAACACAATCGGTAGGCGTCGTGGCCTTGGCAATGACACCATCCGATTCCATACAATCTAATTGTTGCTTAACTTTGTCATGTAGGGAAACGGGTACACGTCTTGGTGGGTGTACAACAGGGGTAACCTGTTTGTCAATGTGAATGTTGCATTCACCAGGGAATAGACCTATGCCTTGAAACACACCAGCATATTCCTTAAGTACAGTTGTCTTAGTCATAGGAATGTTGTTAGTATTTTGTGACTTTATAGGGTCTACTGAGTACACTAACTGTATGAGGTCTAACTCCTCACATGATTTGAGTCCTATTATTGCAGGAAAGCGCGTCTTGACAATGTAAAAGTCTAAGGTTTGCTCGCATTTACCATGTTTACATGGGAGAGTACTGTAACCTACATTGTTGAGGGTACCGCCATTATAATCAGAGAGTGTGCGGGGTGTTTTCTGGAGAGGGTGGTACAACCTAAGTTTGTCATACATATGCTTGGGAATAATGTTAACTTGGCTGGCAGTGTCAAGCTTAAATTCTGTTGGGGAAGAAGCAGGACCTACCTTGACATTTACGAAAGCTGGCCATCTCTAACCTTTGATTTATGTACAGAATCAACAAAATAACTATCCTGTAATTTAACACATTGCACATTAGAACTTAAATCATGCACTGTTTTTGATCTGCACACCTTCGCGAAGTGATTAAGCTTTTTGCATTTGTCACATGTCTTTCCTTTTGCATCACGTTTTGAATGTGAATAGCCACAGTTCCCACATGATGATGATGATGATGATGAGCTTGACTCCCTCATTAATGGATTCCTTGCCTGTTTGTTGATAGACTTTTGTTGAGGGGTCCTAGTACCATAGCGTTGTTGTTGTTGTTGTTGTTGTTGCTACTTCGGTTTATGTCGAACTGCGTGAACATTTGGGACTGACATTTTGCTCATGGTCTTCAGTTGCTCTTGTGCATATTCAAAGCTTTGAGATATTTGCAACGCTTTTTCGAGTGTCAGGTCAGCTCCAACGTTGATGAGATTTTCTCGTATTTTGGAGGACGAAACACCGAATACTATCCAGTTGCGTATCATCTCGTCTTGGTCATTGAAATTGCAGTCCTTAGCTAACAGTTTTAGCTTGGTGACATATAATGTTCAATGGATTCGTTTCCTTGGAGCTCGTTGTTGAACTTAAACCCAGCTTAATTAAGCTTTGGCTGGACATACGTTTTGTAACGTTCGTAATGCACAGCAAGAGACTTTTTGTCGTCTTCTGACAATACTCACGTATTGTATATGTCTCGCCTTTTTTCGCCAACCCACAAGAGCAAGTTATAATTCTGGTGGCTTCATCTTTCCCTTTGAGTTGACCGTTGAAAATTAGCTCCACGTGCTGCTGAAACTTTTTCCAAGACTCCGGAAGATTTGAATCAGCAAAGTCCATTTTTGGCTGAGGAATGCCAGATAAATCCATTTTGATATTGTTGTTTTTTCACGAATTAATTTATCATATTAATATGTCCAATTTCTAATAATTCAATCAAGATCTTTTTATAATCGTTGATTGAAATATTTAAGTCCCTTTATTCTGACACCATGTTGTGTTTCGTGTTAGGATGCTATCAAAGAGGAACACACGCCTGACTTGCTGGTCTTACTCTGCTGGTTAAGACTAAACAATATACACAGGCATGCATATCGACCATCATAGATCAAGTTACAACAGTGAGAGCAATGCTCTGCAGTCCTCTACGAGTACATGTAGATAGTATACACAATATCATAACACCATAAGGTTATGGGTCATGTCTGTTACTGAGCTATTATTTCTTACAACCCTAACCGCCTGATTTTTATTCGCGTGATGAGGGTCGGATGCTGTGTGATCAAACCGATGTCGGCCACTGTGTTCCCGCCAGAGCATGTTTCAAATGATGACAACGCCGAACTTCAACACCGGATGACCCAACGCCACAGCGTATTCGACGTAGAGGAGGGAATATTTCGGACGTCAGTTGATATATGCATGGCGGGTGTGGCCCTAAAAGGGATCGTCACTGTTGTGTTTCGTGTTAGGATGCTATCAAAGAGGAACACACGTCTGACTCTTCTGGTTATTTTAATAAGACTAAACAATATACACAGTATATACAGGCATGCATATCGACCATCATATATCAAGTTACAACAGTGAGAGCAATGCTCTGCAGTCCTCTACGAGTACATGTAGATAGTAAACACAATATCATAACACCATTCAGGTTATGGATCATGTCTGGTAACTCCTGTTACTGAGCTATTATTTTTTAAAACCCTAACCGCCTGATTTTTATTCGCGTGATGAGGGTCGGGTGCTGTATGATCAAACCGATGTCGGTCACTGTGTTCCCGCCAGATGACTACGCCTGACTTCAACACCGGATGACCCAACGCCACAGCGTATTCGACGTAGAGGAGGGAATATTTCAGACGTCCGTTGATATATGCGGCACAGTGATTCTCCAAGGGATCGTCACCACCAACATAGCTGATAGGATAGCAAATATCACCATCAGCAGATGTAGACCAGAGCCAGAACCTCACCACCGCATCGAAAACTACACAGAGCGTCAGCGACAACCAACTACACACTAAGGAATGCCGGTCACGACATGCCATTTGCTATTAACCAATTGCTATTTGTCAATTGCCTTTTGCTATTTTCCATTTGAAAATCGCAATTTGCCATTTGTTATTTGCCAATTGCAGGTATCCCGGTTCCCGGTATCGTCATTCTGATCTTTTATCGGGGTATAAAACATGCCATTTGCTAATTTGCCAATTGCCAATTTCTGTTTTTCAGTTGCCACTTGTTATTTGCCAATTGCTATTTGCCAATTGCTATTTTCTATTTGTCAATAATGACAGTTACCATTTGCTATTATTCAATTTCCATTTGCTGTTTACCAATTGCTATTTGTCAATAGCTATTTGCCATCTTGCCATTTGCTGTTTTTCAATTGACGGTGTACTATCCCGGTATGCCGGTTTATCCCGGTTCCCGGTATCGTAATCTATTATCTAGTAAGACCTTCGAGAGTCAGGATAAATCAAATACTTAAAGACAGCTTTTTGTATAAGAAATATTTAAGGACAGAATTCGATATTTCGATATTTTATCGGGGTATAAAACAAAACAATAGTACATGGTAACTGACAAATGACAAATAGCAATTGGCAAATGATAAATAGCAAATGACAAATAGCAAATTGCAAATAACAAATGGCAAATGGCAAATAGTAAATGGCAAATAGAAATTGACAAATGGCAAATGGCATGTCGTGACCGGCATTCCATAACACACAGACAACAGAATCGACTACACAGCGGCACGATATCAACCAACACTCTCAGCGACACAGTCCGGACTCGATTGTGCCCATCCCTTTAAGACGTCATATCGGGTCATCGGGTGGAGGGACGTTAAACCTTAGAAACCTGGCAACATTTTCGATTTGGTTAGTTTGGCAGCTGCTGTGTGTGCGTGTGGATGGGGCGTGGGGAGGGGATGGCAATTCTCAACTAGAGGAGCTGTATTCTAATGCTGGTCTTACTATAGGTCTTTATATCCATAATCTTTGATTTTTGTAGAGTTTACTTAAATGTCTTCTTAAAACACCTATAGATTGGTTTGTTTTAGAAGTCAGGGAGTTCATGTGTTTATCCCATATCAGATTTGACTGAATTGTAATGCATATTTAGTTATTTTTCTTTTAATTGATGACCATAAAGTTTATATGTAAATAGTAGAGGGCTGCGTTTTTGTGTGACACATAGAACTGAGAATTTGTCCGGGTGGAAACTCATTAATCAGTCTCTCTTCCATTTGCCTGCAGCTTTTACGTCTTCCTGGAGAAGTTTTGCATCATTTGTTGATATTATTGTTTTGTACATGATGGTGTTGTCTGCAAGAAATCTTAATATGCTGCGTTTCATGTAGTCTGGTCCGTGGGGTTGCCAGGGGTACAATACAACCATTGCAATCTCATAAACACACTGTCACATGCAGAGGGATACGAACCCCGTCCCCACATCCCCTCTCCCGCCCCGCCCCCCATTTATATTCATTTTGTCATTTTTTATCATGCTCATTCAATGTCTTTATCATGACACCGCGTATGCAAAAGTGGAAACGTGTCTCCATCGTAAATGGAGTGTCTACTATAGAATTTGCAGCCACTGTGCATTACTGCAGGTAAGAAGGTTCTAGGCCCATTCTCCATACTAGTATTTTAGTCTGTGTTCTCTGAGAGATTAAATCAGTGACCCAACTATGAACATTGCTGTTAATGCCACAGTATTCCATTTCGTATAGAAGATTGTATTGTGATACTTCGTTGAAGTCCATCACTATGTTATGTCCATCTTTGAGTTACGTCGTTGTGTTGTAAACCTTCTCGCCTCTCACCGCTGCGGGTTCGAATCCAACTGGGGGCTCAACTTGCACCATAGAAAGTGTCGATTGTTACGGACGGTGGGAGGTATACAGTACTGGTTATGCACAGGAGAATGGAGTGGTCTGCCTCTGCCATAAAAAAAAATCGACCGTCATATATGACCTAACATGTGCTAAAAATGTGCTAAAAATGACGTAAGTACAAAAAAATAATATTTGAGTTATCTGAATTTGTTAGAATGAGGTAAGTTGGGTTTTGCATAAAATAGCAGAAGGAAAGCCATGTTGTAAGTTGTGAAGGATGTCATTTCCTTCAAGGCGTTTCGTGATACTGTTTGCAAAGTTACTTTTCAGAAATGTGCAACATAACATTATGCATGTTATTGATATCGGTCTATAGCTCATCTCGCTTTTTGAATACTGGGCATACGTTTGCAAGTTTCCAGTTGTCTGGAATTTTTTCAGAGGAAACTGATGTTTGGAAGATTATGTTGAGAATCCGACACATTGTGTTTTTGCATTATTTTAGTATTCTGCCAAGGATCTCATAAAAGCCTAAGGCACTGGGTGGGTTTATGTTAACTAAACAGTTTCATATACCATTTTGTGTTATGTGGATGTCTAGCATACTAGTGGGCGCAAACTTGCTCCTTTGTGATGGGGGTGAATGTATTTTTTATGTTCCCCGAAATATTCTTTTGTGCGGAGTATAACTTCAAAACTACTGATGGGACTACAATGAAACTTAAGACAATGATAGAGGGCGATGAGAGTAAGTGCAGCCTGAAAGAATCTTAACTCTGCCATCATTTAAATTAGAGTTATTGCCCTTTGTAATTTTATACTTAGAATTTTTGTCCGGAGCATCACTTCAAAACTACTGATGGGACTACAATAAAACTTCACACACTGATAGAGGGCAATGGGAGGCTGTGCAGAGTGTAAGAACCGTAATGCTGTCTTCATTTAAATTAGAGTTATTGCCCTTTGAAATGTTATACTTAGAATTTTTGTCCGGAGCATAACTTCAAAACTACTGATGGGACTGCAGTGAAACTTCAGACAATGATAGAGAGCAATGAGAGGATATGCAGAGTGCAAGAATCGTAACTCTGTCATCATTTGAATTAGAGTTATTACCCTTTGTAATTTTACACTCGGAATTCTTGTCCGGCGCATAACTTCAAAACTACTGACGGGACTGCAATGAAACTTCACACAATGATAGAGGGCAGAGAAAAAGTGCAGTCTGCAAGAATCGTAACTCTGCCTTCATTTAAATTAGAGTTATTGCCCTTTGTAATTTTACACTTGGAATTCTTGTCCGGAACATCACTTCAAAATTACTGATGGGACTACAATGAAACTTCACACAATGATAGAGGGCAACGAGAGGATGTGCAGAGTGCAAGAACCGTAACTCTGCCATCATTTAAATTAGAGTTATTGCCCATTGCAGTTTTATACTTAAAATATTTGTCCGGATCATAACTTCAAATCTACTGTTGAGACTGCAGTGAAACTTCACACAATTATAGAGGGCAATGAGAGAAAGTGCAGAGTGCAAGAACCGTAACTCTGTCATCTTTCGAATTTTATTGCCCTTTGTCATTTTACACTAGGAGCATTACTTCAAAACTACCGACGGGACTGCAATGAAACTTCACACAATGATAGAGGGCAATGAGAGGATGTGCAGAGTGCAAGAACCGTAACTCTGTCATCATTTAAATTAGAGTTATTGCCCATTGCAATTTTAAACTTAATTTTTTTGTTCGGAGCATAACTTCAAATCTACTGTTGAGACTGCAGTGAAACTTCACACAATGATAGAGGGCAATGAGAGAAAGTGCAGAGTGCAAGAACCGTAACTATGTCATCTTTCGAATTTTATTGCCCTTTGTCATTTTACACTTTGAGTTCTTGTCCGGAGCATAACTTCAAAACTACCGACGGGACTGCAATGAAACTTCACACAATGATAGAGGGCAATGAGAGGATGTGCAGAGTGCAAGAACCGTAACTCTGTCATCATTTAAATTAGAGTTATTGCCCATTGCAATTTTATACTTAAATTTTTTGTCCGGAGCATAACTTCAAATCTACTGTTGAGACTGCAGTGAAACTTCACACAATGATAGAGGGCAATGAGAGAAAGTGCAGAGTGCAAGAACCGTAACTCTGTCATCTTTCGAATTGTATTGCCCTTTGTAATTTTACACTTGGAGTTCTTGTCCGGAGCATAACTTCAAAACTACCGACGGGACTGCAATGAAACTTCACACAATGCTAGAGGACAATGAGAGGATATGCAGAGTGCATAAATCGTAACAATGTCTCATTTAACTTAGAGTAATTGCCTTTTGCAATTGTATACTTATAATTTTTGTCCGGAGCATATCTTCAAATGTACTGTTTAGACTGCAATGAAACTTCACACAATGATAGAGGGCAATGAGAGGAAGTGCAGCCTGCAAGAATCGTAACTCTGCCATCATTTAAATTAGAGTTATTGCCCTTTGTAATTTTACACTTGGAGTTCTTGTCCGGAGCATCACTTCAAAACTACTGATGGGACTACAATGAAACTTCACACAATGATAGAGGGCAATGAGACGATTTGCAGAGTGCAAGAACCGTAACTATGTCATCATTTAAATTAGAGTTATTGCCCTTTGCAATTTTATACTTAATTTTATACTTAGCATTTTTGTTCGGAGCATGACTTCAAATCTACTGTTGAGACTGCAGTGAAATTTACACAATGATATAGGGCAATGAGAGGAAGTGCAGAGTGCAAGAACCGTAAGTTTGTCAGAATTCGAATTAGAGTTATTGCTCTTAATTAATTTTACACTTCGAATTCATGTCCGGAGCATAACTTCAAAACTACTGACGGAACTACAACGAAACTTTACACAGTGATATAGGGCAATGGGAGAAAATGCAGAGTGCACGAACCGTAACTCTGTCATCATTTAACTTAGAGTTATTACCCTTGTAATTTTATACTTAGAATGTTTGTCCCGAGCATGACTTCAAAACTACAGATGGAACTACAATGAAACTTCACACAATGACAGAGGGTAATGAGAGAAAGTGCAGAGTGCAAGAACCGTAACTCTGTCATCATTTATGTTATTTTATTTTTGTAATTTTATACTTAGAATTTTTGTCCAGAGCATATAGTGAGCAAAAAACATAACTCTGACATCATTCTAATTAGAGTTATTGCCCTTTGTAATTTTAAACTTTGAATTCTTGTCCGGAGCATAACTTTAAAACTACTGATGGGACTGCAGTTTGAAAACTGCTGGGTGATACAAGTTGAGGATACATTTCGGGGAGCATCCATCGGTTCTACCGATTTTCTGTTTGAATTGGTCGTTTAATATGTTGGCTTTTGATGTTGAGTGATTTGGGTTAACCATTGCACCTGAGCGGGTATATTGTGCTGCTTTCTTGGTGTTTGAGATCCATGGGCGTTTGTTTCCATGTTTGAGTATTGTATGTGGGATGTTTTTGTCTACTGTGTTAAAGAGGTCAGTTGACCAAAGTTCATTTGTGTGGAAGTGTTCATGGTTATGTATAATGTCTTGATGTGTATGTGTCAGATCTGAATTTATTTGATTCCAGTTTGCGTTTGTGTATTTTAGGAGTTGTCTGGTTTTTATCGTGGCAAATTCACTAGATATGATGTCGTGATCAGATTATGGTATCTATTGCATTGACAATAGAGGGATAGTCTCATGCAATCAATGTGATCCAAGTTGAAATCCCCCCACCCCGCCCCCAACAGTGACAAACATGGGGCTTGCATTTATACGACTTAATGGTTCGTGAACAAAGTGAACCCAAGCAGGGGTGGATCCATGGGCGGGTGCTTCCACGTGCTATACCCTGGGTCACGCCAGACTCACCCTGACTGAATATCAGTAAAGATTTGATGAAAACATAAAGCTGGAAACGAGTAGGTTTAAGAAAGCTTTAATGAAGTCTCATTTCAGCAAAAATCCTTTGCCAATCACATCATCTGCCTCCACCGTAAACGTGCACGTGCCAGTGTAATGCCCTCTACCGGCCACCTCTACAACGACGGCGTCGTGTGTTCCATACGTCAGTTGTTTAACTGGTCTAGCGGTGAATTTAGACCCAGCTGGCCCTCTAAACGTGCGCGACTGGCCAACTTGAATCCAACCCCTCGCAACGTGTTGCGCTATCCGGGCCGTAACTCCGGAACCACAAGGGGCGCGGTCTACCTTAAATGCAAAACAGATGTAATAACCGCGTAATAAGCATATATAAGGAAATGAGAAATAGTGAACAATCATTGGCGGTTTAATTTCTTTAATAATTTTAAGCAAAACAGGAGTTCGAAGAATAGTTTCACTTTATTTATCTTTTCAGATCCAACAAATGGTTCATGTATATAATAAACTGTGTAATTGTACCTGTTTGTCGGCAAACACGCTCATATTTGCCGTCTCAGTTTCACTGTATTGGTTGTTGTCGTCTGTCAGGATGGTGCCATACAGAAACGTCAAATCGGGACTGTCCGGGTGCGTCAGTTTCAGAGTCTTCTTCAGTGTTTCTGAAGCAAAGGCAACACATTGGATTTAGGAACGAATATTGGTTGGTTGGTTGGAGTTTTACTCATTTCAGCAAAGTTTTAGGCTATATATGACGATCGTTTTTTTAGTGGTGAAAGCAGACCACCCTCTTTTTCCTGAGTAGAACCAGTCCTGTATACGTCCCGCCATATGTAAGATCGAAACAATATTAAGGATACGATGCATATGTGTACATACAGACACACACACTTTTGAGCATGAACGTGATGTAATATCTATATATTGACGTTAGTCTATGGTAACTACCGACGATTCACCACTAAAAACATAGAGTGGGGTGTGTGTGTGTGTGTGTTGGTGTGGGGGGGGGGGGGGGGGGGGGAGGGGGGGGGGATCTTGAATTGTTCAACAAAATATCCTGCCTCTGACTTGAGGGGGGGGGGGGGGGGGTGGGGGGGGGGGAAATAAACAGTCCCTGAAATTGTTGGGGAAAAAAATAATCCAGCGTAAATCTCTCATATTCTTGGGAAAAAATAATCTGGCTGTGAGTCCAGTTAGAGCAAAAAAATAATCTGGCTCCCTCTTCAGTCTATGATAAATGTTGACGTCATTGTGTAAAAGAAAAAGCATGCAAAGCATTAGTAATTGGCGCGTCAACGCACAAAATGCTAATTGTTATATGCAAGAAAAAGAATCAGTCCTGGGGAAAAAAACTAGTAAAATCTCTTCTCAACATTTACTGATCAATATCGAAAATTTATTTGTGTGTCGCTCCCTAAATTTGCCACGGGCATATTCGGCACCTGCGTGTGATCCAATGTATCCGCGGATATATTGGCACATTGTAGACATATTGGTACCCTACACTGTACTGTACCCTACATATACCCGTGAAAGATTCTTATAATATTATATTCTAATACACCCGCACTATGTAGCTTAGTTTAAAATATCTCGTTATATTTAAGAAATAGAACATCGTTTACGGTGAATTAGCGTGTAATATATCACGGTTTGGAGTTCAATTGTTTCAATAATTTCACGAGCCGAACCGTGATATATCATACGATAATTCACCGTAAACGATGTTCTATTTCTATTCTAATACCCCTAAAATGCGAAAATAGTGCACACAACTGAAATATTTCGCATTCCTTTGCTTACTCTCCTAACGTTGCAAAAATTACAGTGATATATCGTTGAATATAAAATAACATGTAATATTAGCTGGCTTAGCTTTAATGCGCTGATATTTTTTACCAAACCAGAAATTTATGCATACCAGTTAAAGGGACACACGGCAATCTTGATTTTTAAAAAACTCACGGTGTCCCGTTAGTTTTCTCTTAACTTGCATTTGTTCAATCATTAATATTAATTATTAGAATAGTTCAAAGCAAATTGTTTTTACATATTACTATCTTTTTACAATATTGCACCAATGATATATTTAAAAAAGAGCTGTCGGAGAACAGCACAGCTCGACTATTCGATTTTTCAGAGAATAATAAATTATATAGCTAGTATATAAAATCAAGAAACAAGGCTAAAACATTGTGGGTGGGGTTGAGGGATGGGGCTTGTATAGAAACTCGGGCCGATATAAAATTATGTGGAATTTTATTATTTTTATCTGTTAAAATCCAAAATTGCTGTCATGTTAAAGAAATGTGTGGTTGAAAGGCAACTCGGGGAGGGAGCTGTATCTGGCAATTTTTATTGTGGCCTCATTTCACATGTTTATGACTAGGAAATCTTTATTAGATTCATAGATCATTGCTAATTTGGAATATATCCATTATCATTCTACTTAGGTATTCTTACTATTTCATAAATATGAAGCAATTTTACATATATTTAGAATATAATAAAAACAGCAGGCATTATACACATTGTAGCATCATACAGATAAGCAAGTTGTTATGCTGACCCTTATATAATATTAGTAATAATTTCTAAGAGGATTATGTATGTCTATATATGTATTGTAATTGTCCTTGGTGACAATCTTGTATTTGGATTTTATGCCAATAAATTGAATTGGTGTATCTGAATTTAATCTAAATTGTTTTATATGTAAATGATTGCGTTCAAATTAAATATTAATATCCAAATAATGGAAGATAAAATGAAAACAATTCCCCTCCCCCTGTCTTCCATGTGAGGGAGGGGATCCCATAAACCAGCTGGGGAGGGGTGGGTGGGACAGGGCGGTTGCGCATACAACATTCAACATAGCTATATATGTGTAAAAAAATACAAAAAAATGAGTTTCGAGTAGGTGTGTGTGTGTGTGGGGGGGGGGGGGGGGGGGGGGGGGGGGGGGGGGGCAGTGTTTTTTTATGCCTAATTTGGGGCCGTTATTCGGCCCCATTCACAATGCCAAAAAGTATACTTTTTTCACAATAATATCTAAAAAATTCACAATCTGAAAAAAGGGCAAATACAGACCAGTAAGGATACTAGTCTTAATATACGCTGGTGTTAAAACTAGTCTGTATTTACCAAAAACAAAACTTAAAACCAAGGGATATTAAACTGTGAAATTAAAAGTGAAAAATGATTCTTTTTCTTTTGTTATAATATTTCACAATTTTCACAATTTCTAGAAAAATGCCGCTATTTTTCACAATGGCACAGGCACAGGCTGCATTCAAAAAACACATAAAAAACACTGGGGGGAGTGGAGGGGGAGGTCAACATAGCTATATGTGTAAGAATTGACCAAAACAACACAGAAATATGTAAAAAAATAAATAAATTAAAAATAGAGTTTTGAGTGGGGGTGGGGGTAGGGGAGAGTTTGCAAAGTTATAAAAAGGACATATCAGCTTCAATATGCTCATGGCGATTTGGCAATATGTTTTTATTACATTTATTCATATATATGCATCATTTATATATACATGTATACGTATACACTGAACATAAATTATTCCACATTAAGGTGTCTTGGCTTCGAATTCGACTTGTCCGCTACAGCCTCGAAGTCAAAATTGACTAGTTCATGTCCGAAGAATCAGGTGATTACTGTATTTACCCAACACACACACACACACACACACACACACCAACAGCATGCACCTCAACTCACATCCTGGATTCGCTCCTTCAAACATAAGTTTTGTGTGGCCAAAATGGAGGGTTTGCGATGAATAATCGTAATATGGCCTAACGGTTCCCTAACCATGTCTCAGAACGTAAAGATACACTACATATATATGAACACAACCTTTTAATGTTGTGTGCCAGACCTATTGAATTCGTAGAGGAACATATATGCTTTACTCATACAAGAACAATTTTATATATACCTTACTCATGCAGTGACATATAAACATACTCAAACAGGAAATCATGCAGTAATATACATACCTTACTCATGCAGGAACATACATGCTTACTCATGCGGGATCATACATGCTTACTCATGCGGGAACATACATGCCTTACTCATGCAGGAACATACATGCCTTACTCATGCAGGAACATATATGCTTTACTCATGCAGGAACATACATACCTTACTCATGCAGGAATTTGCATACCATAATCATACAGGACATACATGCCTTACTCATGCAGGAACATACATACCTTAGTCATGCAGGAACATATATGCTTTACTCATGCAGGAACATACATACCTTACTCATGCAGGAATTTGCATACCATAATCATACAGGACATACATGCCTTACTCATGCAGGAACATACATACCTTAGTCATGCAGGAACATATATGCTTTACTCATGCAGGAACATACATACCTTACTCAAGCAGGAACATACATACCATGATCATACAAGAACATACATGCCTTACTCATGCAGGAACATACACACCTTAATCATGTAGGAACATATATGCTTTACTTATGCAGGAACATACATACATGCAGGAACATACATACCATAATCATACAGGAGCATGCAGGCCTTACTCATGCAGGAACATACATGCCTTACTCATGCAGGAACATATATGCTTTACTCATGTAGGAACATACATGCCTTACTCATGCAGGGACATACAGACCATAATCATACAGGAACATACATACCTTACTCATGCAGGAACATACTGCCTTACTCATGCAGGAACATACATACCTTACTCAAGCAGGAACATGCATGCCTTACTTACGCAGGAACATACATCCCTTAATCATGCAGGAACATATATGCTTTACTCATGCAGGAACATACATGCCTTACTCATGCAGGGACATACAGACCATAATCATACAGGAACATACATACCTTACTCATGCAGGAACATACTGCCTTACTCATGCAGGAACATACATACCTTACTCATGCAGGAACATACATACCATAATCATACAGGAGCATGCATGCCTTACTCATGCAGAAACATACATGCCTTACTCATGCAGGAACATACATACCTTACTCATGCAGGAACATACATACCTTACTCATGCAGGAACATACATACCTTACTCATGCAGAAACATACATGCCTTACTCATGCAGGAACATACATACCTTACTCATGCACGAACATACATACCATAATCATACAAGAGCATGCATGCCTTACTCATGCAGGAACATACATGCCTTACTCATGCGGGAACATACATGCCTTACTCATGCACGAACATACATACCATAATCATACAGGAGCATGCAGGCCTTACTCATGCAGGAACATACATACCTTACTCAGGCAGGAACATACATACCTTACTCATGCAGGAACATAATGCCTTAATCATGCGGGAACATACATACCTTACTCAGGCAGGAACATACATACCATAATCATACAGGAGCATGCATGCCTTACTCATGCAGGAACATGCATACCTTACTCATGCAGGAACATACATACCTTACTCATGCAGGAACATACATACCTTACTCATGCAGGAACATACATACCTTACTCAGGCAGGAACATACATGTCTCACTCATGCAGGAACATACATACCTTACTCAGGCAGGAACATACATACCTTACTCATGCAGGAACATACATACCTTACTCATGCAGGAACATACATACCTTACTCAGGCAGGAACATACATACCTTACTCATGCAGGAACATTACTCATGCAGGAATATACATACCATAATCATACAGGAGCATGCATGCCTTACTCATGCAGGAACAATACATACCTTACCCATGCAGGAACATACATGCCTTACTCATGCAGGAACATACATGCCTTAATCATGCAGGAACATACATGCCATAATCATACAGGAGCATGCATGCCTTACTCATGCAGGAACAATACATGCCTTACCCATGCAGGAACAATACATACCTTACCCATGCAGGAACATACATGCCTTACTCATGCAGGAACATACATGCCTTACTCATGCAGGAACATACATACCATAATCATACAGGAGCATGCATACCATAATCATACAGGAGCATGCATGCCTTACTCATGCAGGAACATACATACCTTACTCATGCAGGAACATACATACCTTACTCATGCAGGAACATTCATACCTTACTCATGCAGGAACATACATACCATAATCATACAGGAGCATGCATGCCTTACTCATGCAGGAACATACATACCTTACTCATGCAGGAACATACATACCATAATCATACAGGAGTATGCATGCCTTACTCATGCAGGAACATGCATGCCTTATCCATGCAGGAGCATGCATACTCTAATCATGCAGGAACATATATGCTTTACACATGCAGGAACATACATACCATAATCATACAGGAGCATGCATGCCTTACTCATGCAGGAACATACATGCCTTAATCATGCAGGAACATACATACCATAATCATGCAGGAACATGCATGCCTTACTCATGCACGAACATACATACCTTACTCGTGCACGAACATACATACCATAATCATACAGGAGCATGTGCAGGAACATACATGCCTTACTCATGCAGGACCATACATACCTTACTCATGCACGAACATACATGCCTTAATCATGCAGGAACATACATACCATAATCATACAGGAGCATGCATGCCTTACTCATACAGTAACATACATGCCTTACTCATGCAGGAACATACATACCATAATCATGCAGGAACATACATGCCTTACTCATGCAGGAACATATATGCTTTACTTATGCAGGAACATACATACATGCAGGAACATACATAACATAATCATACAGGAGCATGCAGGCCTTACTCATGCAGGAACATACATACCTTACTCATGCAGGAACATATATGCTTTACTCATGCAGGAACATACATACCATAATCATACAGGAACATACATGCCTTACTCATGCAAGAACATACATACCTTACCCATGCAGGAACATACATGCCTTACTCATGCAGGAACATACATGCAGGAACATACATACCATAATCATGCAGGAACATACTTGCCTTTGTCATGCTGGAACATACATACCTTACCCCTGCAGGAACATACATGCCTTACTAATGCAGGAACATACATGCCTTACTCATGCAGGAACATACATGCCTTAATCATGCAGGAACATACATACCATAATCATGCAGGAACATGCATGCCTTACTCATACAGGAGCATGCATGCCTTACTCATGCAGGAACATGCATGCCTTACTGATGCAGGAACATGCATGCCTTACTCATGCAGGAACATACATGCCTAACTCATGCAGGAACATACATGCCTTAATCATGCAGGAACATACATACCATAATCATACAGGAACATGCATGCCTTACTCATACAGGAGCATGCATGCCTTACTCATGCAGGAACATACATGCCTTACTCATGCAGGAACATACATACCATAATCATACAGGAGCATGAATGCCTTACTCATGCAGGAACATACATGCCTTACTCATGCAGGAACATACATACCATAATCATACAGGAACATACATGCCTTACTCATGCAGTAACATACATGCCTTACTCATGCAGGAACATACATGCCTTACTCATGCAGGAACATACATGCCTTACTCATGCAGGAACATACATACCATAATCTTGCAGGAACATACATGCCTTACCCATGCAGGAACATACATGCCTTACTCATGCAGTAACATACATGCCTTACTCATGCAGGAACATGCATGCCTTACTCATGCAGGAACATACATGCCTTACTCATGCAGGAACATACATGCCTTACTCATGCAGGAACATACATACCATAATCTTGCAGGAACATACATGCCTTACCCATGCAGGAACATACATGCCTTACTCATGCAGGAACATACATGTCTTACTCATGCAGGAACATACATGCCTTACTCATGCAGGAACATACATACCATAATCATACAGGAACATGCATGCCTTACTCATACAAGAGCATGCATGCCTTACTCATGCAGGAACATGCATGCCTTACTCATACAAGAGCATGCATGCCTTACTCATGCAGGAACATGCATGCCTTACTCATGCAGGAACATGCATGCCTTAATCATGCAGGAACATACATGCCATAATCATGCAGGAGCATGCATGCCTTACTCATGCAGGAACATGCATGCCTTACTCATGCAGGAACATACATACCTTAATCATGCAGGAACATACATGCCTTTCCCATGCAGGAACATACATGCCTTACTCATGCAGGAACAGACATGCCTTACTCATGCAGGAACATGCATGCCTTAATTATGCTTTACTCAAACAGGAGCATGCATGCCATACTCATGCAGGAACATACATGCCTTACTCATGCAGGAACATGCATGCCTTAATTATGCTTTACTCAAACAGGAGCATGCATGCCTTACTCATGCAGGAACATACATGCCATAAACACGCTTTACTCATACAGGAGCATGCATGCCTTAATCATGCAGGAACATACATGCCTTAATCATACAGGAGCAATTACATGCCCTAATATGCAGGAACATACATGACTTACTCTTACAGGAACATACATACCATATCATGAAGTAACATACATGCCTTACTCATACAAGAACATACATGCCTTAATCATGCAGGAACATACATGTCTTACTCATACAGTAACATACATGCTTTTCTTATACAATCCTTACTCATGCAGTGTAAGGCTCATATTTGTGCATTATATTATACGCACAACACATGTTGACCGCTTTGCTGTGAAATTAGGCAGTTCCGTTTAAATATTGTGTAGCATGGTCGGTGACATTTCCTTTGATGAAGGCAGAGCATTAAATCGTTTAATTTAGGGTAACTAAAGGGGCGGTACAGTAAAGTGAAGTTCCTAAATAAAATATGCTACAAAACACTGTCGCCCATCTCGGTGTTTAAATAAGCCAAGTTGCTGAGACCAGAATCTATCTATTACTAGTATTATGTCTTACATCACATACATGTAACTACAGCTCAGTCGGAAATGCTTTCGTCTTAGTAAATGTAATTTTACTGTGTGTTTGGAGTTTAATGCCACAAAGTGGTACTTTTTTTTTGTACCACTATTAAATTCCATCAAAACACCATGTTTCTATATATAATAAAATTCACTAATGGTAGTTGTGTAATGTAACTCAGTCAACGTAATTATTTTGTGTTTTATAAGCTAAAATTTACAGCTAATGCAGCTTTAAGCTGTTAAAATTATGGAATACACTTAAAAAGGATAAACTATGCTATTTTGCTACAATACAGAATCCCTTTTAATATAGTTTTATTATATATTAAACTGCATATAAAGCTATTATAAGACAGCGACCAAGTTAGTAACAAAAATCTTCCATGAGGCCCTATTTTCTTCTTTAAAGCCCTCCTTTGTTAATTTTCTTAAAAAAAAACTATGGTATTTTGCTGCAATAATAGCTTCCTTTTAAAATATATTTTATCATATATTAAATGGCATATAAAGCTATAATAAGACAGTGACCAAGTTAGTAACGACCATGAGGACCTCTTTTTAGCTCTACTGATCAAAGATCAGCAGAGCTTATGCCGTGGTGCGGTGTCCGTCATCAGTCTGTCCGTAAACTTTTTTTTGTAGCGACTACTTCTCTGAAACTACTGGATTGATTTTCATGAAACTTCAAAGGAATGTTGCTCTTGATGTCTAAATGATCCTAGCAAAAAATCATGTTGATGTGAAATCCAAGATGGCCGCCAAAGCTAAAAATATTTTAAAAAACCCGACTACTTCTTGAAAACTATAAGTGATATTGACATGGGCTTTTTCTAAAATGATCAGCATGATATGCTGTTAGTCCTTGTCGAAAATCATTTTGTTTCGACTTTAAACATGGCTGCCAGTGGCCATCTTTGTTTACATAGAGTTATATAGTAAAATACTCCTCTGAAACTACTTGACGGATTTTCATGAAATTTCACAGGAATGTTGCTCTCGATTTCAGTTAATCCTAGAAAAAATTCAGGTCGGCCGGAAATTCAAGATGGCCGCCACTGCTGAAAATAGATTATTAAAAAAATAGATTATTTTTAGAGACTACTTCTTGAAAACTTTAAGTACTATTGATATGGGACTTTTTCTAAAATGATCAGCATGACATGATGTTGGTCTAAACATGGCTTCCGGAGGCCATCTTTGTTTACATAGAGTTATATAGTAAAAACTTGTAGCGACTACTCCTCTGAAACTACTTGACAAATTTTCATGAAACTTCTCAGAAATAATGTTGTTCTTGATGTCTAGTTGATCCTAGCACTATTTCAGGTCGGCCGGAAATTCAAGATGGCCACCACAGCTAAATATAGATTTAAAAAAACAACAAGTTTTTAACGACTACTTCTTGAAAACTATAAGTGATAGTGATATGGGATTTTTTCTAAAATTATCAGCATGACACGATGTTGGTCCTTGGGCCAGCAGTTATATAGTAAAAACTTGTAGCAACTACTCCTCTGAAACTACTTGAAGGATTTTCATGAAACTTAAGAGAAATGTTTCTCTTGATGCGTAGTTGATCCTAACAAAATTTCAGGTCGGCCCAAAATTCCAGATAGCCGTCAGGGCTAAAAATAGATTTAAAACAAATTGTAGTGACTACTTCTTAAAAACTATAAGTGATATTGATATGGGACTATTTCTAAAATGATCAGTTTGACATGATGTTGGTCCTTGTTGAAAATTATTTTGATTCGACATTAGACATGGTTGCCAGTGGCCATCTTTGTTAACATAGAGTTATATATAAAAACTTGTAACGACTACTCTGAAACTACTAGACAGATTTTCATGAAACTTCACAGGAATGTTATCTAGCTTTCAGAACCTGTCAGTAGAGCTTCAAGGTCATTGACCTCTTGTTTCCTTGAGGCCCTCTTTCGTTAATGGTCTTAAAATGAAAAAAACTACGAAACTTTTATTTTATTACAATAATGTGTCTCTTAAAATATTTTAAACATATACTGAATTGCATTAAAAGACCAGTCAGTAAAAAATCTTCCCTGAGGCCCACTTTTCTTCTTTAAGGCCCTATTTTGTTCATATTCTTTATTTTTTCTATGACCTTTGCACTTTGAATCTTGGTAGCCAAACATAGACTAACGAATGGTCGCTTTAGCGCAGTGGATAGAGCACAGGACTTGAAATCAGAAGGTCGTGTGTTCGAGCCCGAAAGAGGCTAACTTTTTTTCTGTAAAAATTACTGTTACCTGTGTATAGGTAAGATGTGCACTGGTCAATGTATATACAGTAAATGATTTTCTGTTTTTTTTTCTTTCTTTCTAAGGTTTATAGTCCCTCTACCATCTGATTTTCTGTGCTATATTTGCTCGCTTAAATACCCGATATCGACATGGGCTGGTGAACATGAAGTTACAAATAAAGACACACCTACAAAGAAGAAATCGATTGATATAGAGGCTCTGTAGCTTTAAGACACATTGTCAGTTTATAATAAGGACATCTGCCACCTGTAATTAAGTCTGTGATTTATGTTTAGTTGTGTTGTCTTTGTATGAAGGAATTATCAATTAACATGCCAGTTGGCCCAGTACATTGTCTACTTTTAAAAGCCAAATAACTTTTGTTTTCTTTTTTATTATGATGATGCACAAAATGCCCATATCTTAACCGGGTGCAATGTACAGCTCAGACCTTTCATTATCATAAATCGGACACTCTACCAGGAAATGCTGCTAATCTTCTACAGAAGAATTATACTCGTCCTCTGGAGTTTAAGTATGCTTCAGCTTCAAAGTTTGATTTAAAGTTTATGGCAACTGACCCTTAATCTAGTCTCCGTGGCTGAATGCGTTGTAAACATTCATTCCTCACTGCTGCGGGTTCGAATCTTACTGGTACTTCGTCTCGTAAGTGAGGAAGTGTCGATTCTTACGGATGGCGGAAGGTGTACAGTACTGGTTCTACCCTGGAAAGATGGGTGGTCTGCCTCCACCACAAAAAATCGACAGTCATATATAACCTTACATGTGTTGAAAATGACGTCAAACACAATACAAACAAATAATCTAGTCGTGGCATTGCTACGCGACAGTGGCGTAATGGTAAAACATCCGCCTCGCATGAGGGAGGTCTTGGGTTCAGCCCCTGGTCGGGTCATACCAAAGACTCTACAAATGGTACCAGTAACTCCCTATAGCTAGACGCTCAACGTATACAAGTTAGTTGTAGGACAGGTCGGTCCGGCGCCATTATTATGCGACATGTGATGTGCTATAAATAGACACCTGTAATGTGCAATCCTCGCTACTGTTATTTTGGTGGGACACCTTTGTTTTTCAGCAACGTTTAAAAATAGCTGAGAGATGGCATTATTGATTGTATATTATTGTTCGGCGCCCCTTGAGGACCTTAGGCATGGGGAATCAAAAGGACTGATAGTTGAGTATGTTTGGATTGTAATTAAAAATGTTTAAATGGCATTTAAAGCATGCTATAAAACGCACCAGAATAAGATATAAAACACAAGAGATAAAACTGCTTAGCGATTTCTTGAATTTCTGTAAGAAATGATGCACCAATAATTCAAAAATTATACAAAATCATTTCATTAAAACGATGTCTCCCTGTATTTTGACTGAAAACGAGGCTGATTATAAAATCAAATGGTTAAATGCGTAATACGAATTTCAGAAAAATTTAACGAAATTTATCGATCGTAATATCTGCGTTTCAAATGTTTTCACATTGTTCTCGTTTTTAAATCGTTTTGATTAATTATTATTGGCAAATTACATTAAATGTTGCTAAGAAATGAGAAAATACGATGATATATCGGAAAGTTTTGGCATTTAAATTTCGTTTACGGGAAATCGCTAATTTTGTAATGCTTCATTTTGACTGTCAAATGCAGACATTTTGACTGTCAAATGCAGACAAATGTATTGAAAACGAAAGTAGATTTATGAGCGCAGACTCTTTGCATCACGTTTTTCTTGTATTAAAATGTAAACATTTTCTATATAGAGTATCATCCAAATAAAGCCTGGGCTGGTCATAGTGGACAGCCATGATGTCTGGCCGGGCTGCTCTTACACAGCCTGGGCAGGTCATAGTGGACAGCCATGATGTCTGGCCGGACTGCTCTTACACAGCCTGGGCAGGTCATAGTGGACGGCCGTGATGTCTGGCCGGGCTGCTCTTACACAGCCTGGGCAGGTCATAGTGGACAGCCGTGATGTCTAGCCGGTCTGCTCTTACACAGTGATGTCTGGCGGGACTGCTCTTACACAGCCTGGGCTGGTCATAGTGGACAGCCATGATGTCTGGCCGGGCTGCTCTTACACAGTGATGTCTGGCGGGACTGATCTTACACAGCCTGGGCAGGTCATATTGGACGGCCGTGATGTCTGGCCGAGCTGCTCTTACACAGCCTGGGCAGGTCATAGTGGACAGCCATGATGTCTGGCCGGGCTGCTCTTACACAGTGATGTCTGGCGGGACTGCTCTTACACAGCCTGGGCAGGTCATAGTGGACAGCCATGATGTCTGGCCGGGCTGCTCTTACACAGTGATGTCTGGCGGGACTGCTCTTACACAGCCTGGGCAGGTCATAGTGCACAGCCGTGATGTCTGGCCGGGCTGCTCTTACACAGTGATGTCTGGCGGGACTGCTCTTACACAGCCTGGGCTGGTCATAGTGGACAGCCATGATGTCTGGCCGGGCTGCTCTTACACAGTGATGTCTGGCGGGACTGATCTTACACAGCCTGGGCAGGTCATAGTGGACGGCCGTGATGTCTGGCCGAGCTGCTCTTACACAGCCTGGGCAGGTCATAGTGGACAGCCATGATGTCTGGCCGGGCTGCTCTTACACAGTGATGTCTGGCGGGACTGCTCTTACACAGCCTGGGCAGGTCATAGTGGACAGCCATGATGTCTGGCCGGGCTGCTCTTACACAGTGATGTCTGGCGGGACTGCTCTTACACAGCCTGGGCTGGTCATAGTGGACAGCCATGATGTCTGGCCGGACTGCTCTTACACACAGTGATGTCTGGCGGGACTGCTCTTACACAGCCTGGGCAGGTCATAGTGGACGGCCGTGATGTCTGGCCAGACTGCTCTTACACAGCCTGGGCAGGTCATAGTGGACAGCCATGATGTCTGGCCGGGCTGCTCTTACACAGCCTGGGCAGGTCATAGTGGACAGCCGTGATGTCTGGCCGGACTGCTCTTACACAGCCTGGGCAGGTCATAGTGGACGGCCGTGATGTCTGGCCGGGCTGCTCTTACACAGCCTGGGCAGGTCAAAGTGGACGGCCGTGATGTCTGGCCGGACTGCTCTTACACAGCCTGGGCAGGTCATAGTGGACGGCCGTGATGTCTGGCCGGGCTGCTCTTACACAGCCTGGGCAGGTCATAGTGGACGGCCGTGATGTCTGGCCGGGCTGCTCTTACACAGCCTGGGCAGGTCATAGTGGACAGCCGTGATGTCTGGCCGGGCCGTTTGGAAAATTGTCTGAATGACCTAGTTAATTCAAAATACATTTAACCAAGTCAACATAGCAACGTTTGTTAATATTATGTCCATGACCACTAAATATACCAAGGTTTAGTACTGATGATAAGATAGTTAAAATAACTGATAAACACGTGTACTGTTATTTAATAACGTATGTTTTAATTCTTCAAAATTTTGGCGCCGAATTGATGCTTTGCATCAATTTTTTCTTGTAATAATTGATATTATATTGATTATATATATATATAATTATAAAAGTTTATCGAAGTATGAACAATTGTCACGTGATGAGATTTAACAAAAAAAAAATGTAGTAAATGGTATAAAGTTGAAATTATAGAAGTATGTACTATTTAGATTAAAAGCTGTGTCTTTGATCAATTAAATCAATGATTTATCCCAAATACGTGGCTATTTTACGGCGCCTTTTTCGGTATCACGGTGCCCACATTGGTAACTTGCCAGCTGAATTTTCTCGATCATGCCGTAATATAACGATTAATTCAGTTTATCATGCTCTGACGTAAAAAATAATTCAAGAGATTTTACTCTCAAAGACAAAACTCACAAGTTTTGCTACTCGCGGTGAAGGCAGCAGCTGTTACTCGCGGTGAAGGCAGCAGCTTCTACTCGAGCATAATGTGCCAATAGAACTAGTCAGTAGGTCAGACGGAACATGCGCTCTGTCGGATAATATCAGGATATTACCAGTTACCTGTCACAGCATTTGCCGCCTTTACACACTCTTGAACAGAAGACTTCTGCAGATCGACACCGAGGCTTGATGCTGTCACGAGAGCATAAAACCCTCCCCCGTAACTTACGTCAACTGACACGTGGCCATACCCATACCCAGACACGTCAACGTCCACATCTGGAATAAAACAAATAGGCATACTCAGTATTATTGAATATTGGTAAAAAACTTAGTGAAGTCCTATAAAACTGAAATTTGTATTTTTAAAACGTGTCTAGCGGATTTACATGTAATAGATTTTATCACGGCATCAATTAAGTCCCCGGAGCGAAACCGACACATTAACCAAAATCCGCGATGTACGCTTTTGTTCCCAAAGGTCTAGTCCTTAAGGTTATAATAGCGTTAATAATTCTCCATTCCCCTTCCATAGTAAAGTTAGAATGTTGACAACCTGTTAAAAACTCAATCCTGATAAGAATTCTGGGAAACTTACTTTATCATGCAAATAAACATGTCTGCTATTAAACATCAACAAGGAAATAGGGGATTTAATACCGTCTAAGAAACATTTCTTCAGTTGTATACTAACACCGGGTCCAAGGTCAAAGCTATTATTTCGTACCCTGTCTACTTTCACTTCTGAAATTTATATCAAAAACTGTCAAAAACACGATGAGCTCCCTTTTCAAATATCAAAAACATGTCAAGGATACAGTTACAGCCAAAATATAACAGGAAATTGCACTAAAAAAAGTTTTTAAAAGGAAAAAATGATTAGCACTCTTTAATACAGAACTACTGTTGATGCACCAGGCGAGCACATCCGGCTGATTTAGTGTAATTAAACCTTAACCGGCGCCGTAAGGTGTGGCACCCCATTGCATCACAGGAAGTGTCCGCCTGGGGTAGGCGGTCAGTAAATAATTATCATATCTTTTTGTAAAAAAAGGTATTTTCACTAATTTAAAGTGCCATATTTGGTTTATATCACATTGTTGATCTATTTGTTACAATTTTTTTTTCAAGCATTGTCATGTTAAAATTGTGAGTTTTTATTTTGTTTTGCTTATATGGAAATGAGTGTATGAATACACTATTTTGGCATTTCAGCTTTTATGTTTTTAAAGGGAGCATTTATTCATGAGACACGTTTTTTCTTAGAAGGTGCATGACCCCCATTTTTCTGTGGAATTTTTGGCTAGCATTTATCGTCCCATCAACGCAATAACTCCGTAAGCGACATATTTTCAGAAAATCACTTTTTTGCATAAATGGGTCTCTCATATTGAGATACATGTTCTATCAAAAGATTAGAGTTGATTTGGCACTTTTCGGGATTTTATTTCATTAGATGCACAACTCACTAGCTGCAATCATGAAAAAGTTCAATGCAACAACTCAATAAATGCACTTACGGAGTTGTTGCATAGAAGTTTCAATTTAAAAACTCTGGAAGTGCACTAACAAATAACTCTGTAAGTGTACTTACAGAGTTATTGCATTCAATTAATCTGAGTATCATTACTAATGACAAGACAGTGATGTCACTAAATTAATATGATGCCATAATTTTTTTAATTTATTATTTGGCTTATAAAATATATATTATTCATACAAAAAAGGAAATATTTTACAGTTTTCCCCCAAAATAAAACTTATATCACTGATCAACACAGGTCGATATCGAACTCTAAAACCATAGATAAAGAAGGAAAAATACTAAATTGTATTGTGATTATTAAGATTAAGTTACATTTGAGCAATTTACATCTTTACAACGAACTGTTAATTAGAAATTGACAAAAATAGTCACTTTGTTTTTATCAATATAAATATGATTGCCCGTGTTTTATCTTTCCTAATAGAATACCTGTGTTAGATATTAGTTTTATCCTTATTGAATAATAGAATATAACTCCCTATTTGATGTAATTCTATCTTAATAGAAATAATTACCTGTTTTATTATGTCAATGCTATCCAGAATATTACATTCCTGTGAGGATGAATATCACCTGAGAAAACTAATGTCAACCAAGATGGAGCCGAGGTAGACAATTTCTTTCTGAAGGTTGAACATATTCACTTACCCTCACGGGAATGTAATATTTATTTTATAATACTGAAAAACATTTTGAAAAATTTTTTTTTTTGGTTCTGCTGAATATTCTTTTAAAATAAAACATTCTTTTGAAATAAAACATTACAAAAATTGTTTGTACACTAATTAATCAACAGTAAAAGCAATTAAAGATGTATAATTTTATATGTATGCATTGAGATTTTCTAAACGAGCACTCATCATTTGTGTGCAGTGTTTGCAATAGTGAAAGTGTTTCATGGTCCGTCTATGGCAATCCAGCATGTTCAACATTGTGCTTAAGACTTTTTGATTCATTTGTGTGTATATAATGGTGTAGCGGGTAATATGGGGAAATGTTTCAGAGTCTGTTTATGGGAATTTAACAATTTTACTTGAGGTAGGTATGATAACAGAAAATAATTACCAGTATGTTTTAATATCTACTTCGTAGAAAAGAGTTACCTGTATGCTATCCAATCTCGTAGAAAAGAAATTTGCATGTGCTTCGTTGTGTCTATGTAATTTAATTTAGCCTGTTAAAAACAAAGTGTAATTTAAATTGGTTTATCATGCAGATATGCACGTTTCTGCCTAATAAAGGGGTGACCTAATACATTTTGCTTTATTAGCCACTGACCAATAGAGCAAATCAATGCGGAATCCCTTGGCGTTTATTGTACGTAACGTTGCCTGACTTTCTGAGAAATAGGTAATAATAGTAATTCATACAGAAAATGTGGATATTCTACATGATAAATAGAATATTATGTCAGTGCCTTTTACTATCAAGTTTATTAGGTTCGGCACGAAAACGAAAAATTGCTCGGTAGAGCCTCGCCATTCTTCGTTTTCTAAGCCTCGCCTAATAAACTTGATAGTAAAAGGCACTGACATAATATTCTCTATTTAGTGGCATCAAACTTTGTACATGTGATGGTGATGAGTAGGCTTGATTGTGAGTCATATTAGTATTTGTTTTGACCTGCAACAAGTGTTGTGTCTACCCCATGGTGCTATGTATCAGGTTTATACTCCGCGCCTAGGTTAAGCAACTTTAACTTAACCATTTACTCTATGGGGTCAGGTGACGGCTTTTCATACATTTGGAATGAAATAATTGCAAAAAGGGAATCCTGTGAGATGTTTATATGCTTTTGGAAGCAATGGCTGCTACCGGAATAAAGACTGTTACACTGTTCTCTTATAACAGTTTTGTGGAGCGCTTTGGTCTAGTGGTCGAGCATTGAAACCTTGATCGAAAAGTCATGGGTTCGATTCCTGCCATAACCATATGATTGTGTTGTGTCCCTGAGCAAGACATTTTGTCTGCATTTGCTAAGTACTGGTTCTACCCAGGAAGACATCAATAGTGGTTCAAATAGGTTCATAGAGCTTTTGTTACAATAGATGTAAAATAAATAAGTTTAAACTAACTGTTCAGTTCAGAATAAGAATAGATACTTTGTGACCATGCTGTGTGGTATGCCATAAACACTTTATGTGTATAACAGAATCATATATTGTTGAGGAGGCCAAACTCAAAACAAAAATTATTATTCTGTTCATTCCACCATTGAATGTGCAACCAAAAATACAAACTGCTCAGTGGACTTTGCCATACAAGCTTCCTGAATTATGTATGGTAATGAGGAAAAGTCAGTTCTTATGGATAGCGGGAGGTGTACAGTACTAGTTCTACCCAGTAAAAGTGGGTGGTCTGCCTCCACCACCAAACAATAAAATCGACCGTCATATCGACCGTCATATATAACCTTACATGTGTTGATAATGATATAAAACACCATACAAACAAACAAGCAAATCATGTAATAAAACCTATAATGTTACTAAGTTGGCAATGAACTGACTAACTTAGACACTGCCACTGATGGCATGAACATATGAACATGAAATGGACATCCCATAGAAACGTGTACGATTGATCCAACTGACATGATGACCATCAAGTAAAACCTTGATGGTATTCTCTAATGTTAAGTCTGATGCCATGTGTAACACACCCGATTACCGGCAGCCGTAGGCACAGTTCGGCAGCCGTAGGCACAGTTCCCTGTAAAAAAAAAAAAAGTTTCAAAAGGGTAAATAAATCTAGTTTTATGACTTGTTAGCCTTAAACTATTAGAAAAGTGAATCGGCCATTTTAATTTGGAAGGAATGTTGTGTATGTCACCTGATTCCCGTGAAATTTGAACCTATATTATGCGAGTTACGGTAGGTTAAATGTTGAAATTAAGCTATAAAATATAATCTTTCCTGAATAAACAGTCCAAATTTTAGCCCACAGAACATTTTATTAAAATAATTGTGGGTTTTTAATAATTGAGTGAAGTGATTGCAATACTAACCCTTCTGAAATATTGCATAATTAAGCTTAAAACTGATTCAAAAATTCTCAGCGTTTATACAATTTTAAGCGCTGGTAGTGAATTGCAAATTCCATGTGAGCAGGAGCTTGTCCTACTTGAAAAATGAAGTTTACTCGAAATTGGACGTTTTTTCTCTTCAGAATGTGTCAAGTACATTGGTTAATAAGGATATAAAACAATTATCCGTTATTGACCAGCCCCTTTAACGTGGATTCATAGGGCTTTTTCTAGGTATCCCACGGGACCGAAAAAAAGGACCCGTTCTCAATGTAAAATAGTGTCTTTTTTACATGTAATGTACTGATACATCCCTTATCTTACATACTAATCAATATAAGTAGTATGTTATTGATGTAATAGAGTTCCTAATTGCACCTTTCAGGCTATTACCTCATCCCAACTTACAAAATATTGACGTAAACAATTCTCAATTGGCCATTTTATCGATGAAAAAATCCCAGTTTGGTCATTTTTATGTCAGAAATAACCCAAATTTACAAGGGTCCTTTTCCCTAAGATACCTGGAAAAAGCCATCAATCAGTTGTGTATGTACTACCCTTACAGTATTGATTGCCATGAAAGAATATGTTATTTGTTTAGCATTTTTTACGACATGGCCATAAATTATAGGTCTGAATCCATTTTTTTTTTAATTTTATGCCTGAACTATTTATATGTTAAGCTATATAGACTTAAATCATAAGCAACTACAAATGCAAGTTGGGTATTAATAATAATAACCAGCACAATTATTCACAAACAGAATTTAAGACTATTCAAACTTAGCAAAGTGCAGTTGAGGCGTCGACTTTTTTCAATGCACAAACTCCCTAAGTGCATCCGTAAAGGTTGCGTACAGCTAAATATAGCCTGGCTGAAACCCCGCCTTTTGTTGTGTGCGATTCAGTACAGTAGTGAAAGTTCACAGAGATCACAGAGGTCAGCAGTTATAAATTCTGAAATATTCAATATGCATTTTCAGGAAGGATAAACTATAGGTAAAATAATCCCCATCAGCTTGGATCATTAAATTAAATAAAGAAATATTTTTTAATGTTTTTGAAAATTTAACATCCATTGAAATTACATGTCAATAATCAGTGCGGATTCAATAGTGTTTGTAAACACAGCCATGTGCAGAGAGGTTGAGCTGAAAAAGTTGTCTTTTTCACACTTTCAAAGGCTTTGTGATGGAAATATCTATGAAATAAGGTAATTTAAAGAAATTCTGGTGTATAATTCTTGAGATATTAGCTGACAGGTGCAACAGGAGGTCTATGGGAAAGTGTTTAGTTTACTGGAACCTAAATGCACTTACGGAGTTTTTGCGTTGAACTTTTCAGCGCACAAAGTCACTATGATTTAATTATTATCACAACTCATTTAAAAGTAGTTTTAATTTAAATATCATAAATGTGTTACCACAGTTAAGGTAAATTACACTTAAATCTAAGGCTGTGTCTGTATATGTACCATTGTTAAGAAAAAACATAATTTTTTTGTCTCTCCTGAACAATTTACCAAAGTGCACTTACGGAGTTTTTGCGTAGATGGAACGATATATGTCATTTGTGATGAGAATGTAAGTTATTCATTCTAATTTGGGCCTAGTTATGAATGACAACATCAATTTTAATTCACACACAACTCAAATTATGCAAAAATCAATGGGCGTGTTGCACCTTAAAACTAGTAACGTTTAAAAATAGCTAACATCATGATACCTAATGCAAATACAAATGCCGGGACGCTGTTGAATCTCACGCCTCCTGTTTTCCCGTCCTTGTATTCCACAAATGCCTCTACGGGCCCGCAGGGACACTGAAGGACCACCCTCGTTTCAGGAGAGACGGGGTTCTCAACAATTCCATAGTCGATGGCGTACCTGCCGAGTGCGATTACTGCATGGCCGCACATTGTACTGTAGCCCTCATTGTCTATGAAAATACAGCCTAGATCTGCCCCTGGAAAATCTGGCTTTACTAAAAACACACCATACATGTCATAGTGACCACGTGGTTCAAAAATAAGCAGTTTTCTGATATGATCAAGGTTTTCCCGTATGTACTGTCTTTTATCCAGAATCGTTTTCCCCTGAATTTCTGGCAGCCCTGATAATACGATTCTGAGGGGTTCCCCGCCGGTATGCATCTCCATTGTTTTCACACATAATTCCGACATTTTAAGACACGTTTATTATAATATCCTTTTATTCCAAACTATAAACGTTACACTAGCCTGGTTCACTGGCCTCCCACAATACTTCGCACAAACAGGCTAACAAGTATATATGTCTATGTCAGGCATGTACACTTTCCATATGACGTAACCAAAGGGGGTCGGCACGGTGTCAGTATGTATACTTAGTAATATTTGGGGCGTTAAGACTCTATACCAAACCATTTGAACACCATCCCAACACGTGTCGACCTCAAATGGTTTGGTATTGAGTTCTAAAGCCCCAAATATCCAAAACCCATGTTACTAAGTATACATATTGACACCAAACCATTTGAGCACCATCCCAACACCGTGCCGACCCCCTTTGGCGTAACATGCAAACAAAACAAGTTCACCTGTAAAATTGCTTCTCTGTTTATATATACAAACTTTTCTATGGTGTACCATACGCGCTTTAAATGTATTTAGGTTTTCTTAATTATTTTGACCTATTATGTTACATTATCATCGACGACGATGTGACGTAACCAGTAACACACAAGTCCGCCTATGTCACGCATGTAACAATGCTACCCTGTCTATATAGAACTTATCAATGGTGTACCATATATGCTATAAATGTATTTATGTTTTCTTAATTATCATGATCTATTTTTCTACATTACCATTACGACGATGTGACGTAACATGTTATAAAACAAGTACGCCTATGTTAGGTTTGTAGAAATTCTACCCTATTTATATAAAACTTATCTATTGTGTACCAAAAATGCTTTAAATGTATTTACGTTTTCTTAATTATATTAATCTATTATTTTACATTACAATTATGACGATGTGACGTAACATGCTAACAAAACAAGTACGCCTATGTCGGTCATGTAAAATTGCTACTCAGTTCATGTAAAATTGCTACTCTGTTTTATTTACTAGCGAATACACGATTGAATTGATAACATTGTATATTAGGTGCATTAGTTAACAATGAGATTAGTGACTAGTAGAAATGTTCGACGCGTATACATGGCGTTGTAGAATACACCCGGCGCGCGCCCCCACTAAAAATTCCGGATCATACATGTATGTCCATGTTACTGTAGATAAAATATCAAACAATTTCGATGCACGACCCCAGTATATTTATTTTTTCGCTCGCTTCGCTAGCTCGACGCATAATGGCTAATGAGTGGTTTAATTAACATATTGTTAAATCCTTTTATTTGAAAACGGATTTTTTACCCTATCAGTGCACTTACCGCAACCGTTTTATGAGGCTAGAAACGGACCCAAAAACTGACCAAAATCTTACGCCCCCCTAGATCCGCCCCTGATATATACAAACTTTTCTATGGTGTACCATACATGCTATAAATGTATTTCGGGTTTTAAATTTTCATGACCTATTATGCTACATTACTTTAATGACGATGTAGCATGTTATAAACAAGTACGCCTATGTCATTTATGTAATAATGCTGCTCTGTTTATATAGAACTTACCTATGGTGCATCATATATGTTATTTTCTTTACAAAGTAATGCATCATGTTATAAACTGTATTTATATTAACTTTATGGTGTTCTATATATGCATTATATTTCACCAGGTTAATAACTGGAGTTTAATCTCATTTAATGCCTTTTTGAATTGTCTTTATAGTGTCTAATTGATCCATTTAGATTATACGAATCTTTCATGGGTATTCGGCGAAAATAGGGAAGTGTTTTTATCGAAACCGAGGCTCTGCCGAGGTTCCGATTAAGACATTTATACCGATGGTTGGAATTCCCTATCTGAACCGAATACCCATGACAGATTATTTTTCATGCATATCTGAGACATGTTGTGCGTTGACGTCGCCAGCTATTAACGTTTTGCATATTTTCCAGCATACCGGATGTTGGTGCGCGTGAATTTTATCTCGACCCTAGGGTGAGATGGAAATATCTAGCCCCGGTAAAATGACGGATATCCTTGTCCGGTATGCAAGAAACTCATATTGTTTATTACGTTATAAGCATACTGAGTACAGAGTATAACTCCGGGTGGGAAAAATTCTGAATAGTGCATCAAAATGTCTCTATGCATATTCATCCCGACCTAAACCAATCAATCTTGCCCATTCTATAAAAACTTCTGGATTGAGTCAATTAACGCATACAAATTTTGCGATTAAAATACGTTGAAATGCTTTAGATTTTGTGTCCAAAACAATTAAGCGTCTTATACTGTATGGCCATTTATTTGCTTCTATAATGTCCTTGTATTTCTGTCCATAATTGAAAAATGTGTTTGTTTACACTATTTTGCGCCATTATATTATGGTATTGCAAATATTTACAAAACTAATTTTATAAAAACTCTACTATTCAATATAAACTATTAAAACCAAAATGTTATTTATTCCGAACTTCTTTTTTATTTTTCCCAAATAGACCCGTGTCTGTGTCACAAAATAATCACGAGTAGAGCGTATTGGTCATACACAGCTCTTGTAAGCATCTGTCAGTCACACGCTAATCCATTGTTCAGATGAAACCAATTCACAATGTCCATGATATATTCAGGTAACACGTAAAAGCGTGCACATTTTAAGTGGCCGCCAGAGGGCGTCCGGAAGGGCTGTGTAATAAGTTTAGTGTTGTGCTTATGCATATAGAAGTATAGGTCTATCTCCTTAAAAGGCTAAAATGGGGAAGGGTCTTTTCGTGTAGAATTTAATACTGCGAATTTAGCCACGTGGATCACGGAATGAATGTGGGAAATAATGTTTTGGGCGGAACGTCGGTTTTAAAATGCATTGTTCTCAAGTCCTGGCCGGAATTGATTGAAAGTTACTTTGTTGGAGCAGAGGTTGGAACCGGCGAAGTTCACAGGCAATATGTGGTCAGTATTTATTTTATAAACTTTTATCGTGCATTTGTATTCAGTGGGCGGCGCCATCTTGGTTGGTACGACATCCGGCTAGCTTTTATTTTTCTCAAATATTAACTTGATACTAGCATATGATTTTGAAGTTACTTTATTAGATGTAATTATTGTAATTGATCATTATTTGTAAAACAATATTAATTTGATAACGTTGTATAATAGGTGCATTAGTTAACGTTGGCGTATAAGTCAGTGATTGTAATACACGATTGAATTGATAACATTGTATATTAGGTGCATTAGTTAACAATGAGATTAGTGACTAGTAGAAATGTTCGACGCGTATACATGGCGTTGTAGAATATACATCCATTGCTACTCATCATAATTAGAGAGTGGCTTGTGTATATTTATTAGATAATGATTTGTTGGTGTAATGATAATTATATAAGATTGGTGTGTTTATGTGAACCGACATCTAAAACGTATGTATTATTACAGCCTAAGCCGTCCGGTGCAGATAACCCGTCCGGTGCAGATAAGCCTTCCGGAGTGGAGCTAAGCTTCCACGTATAACGTTACGAGCGGTGGAGACGGTCTCCGTACCTGCGCAACATGGCCAGGTTCTAGTATCGACAACACCCGGGACAGCAGAGCTTATGGGATGACGAGTTGTACGTCGTCCGTCCGTCGTCCGTCCGTCGTTAACTTTTGTCTTGTTACCACCATAGGGCCTTCATTTTCCATCCAATCTTTACCAAACTTTAACAGGTTGTTAATATCAATGAAAGCTCGGGCAAGTTCGAAATCCAGCCAGATCGGAATAATTTCACCGTAGTTATGGCCCTTGTTTTGCTGAAAAATGCCATATTAAGCGTTGTGAACACTCTAGCACCTTCATTTATTATTTGATCTTTACCAAACTTGCACAGATTGTTAATATCAATGAAGGCTCGAGCAAGTTTGAAAACCAACCAAATCGGATCAGTAACACCGGAGTTATGGCCCTTGTTTTTTCTGAAAATGGCTGTTTTCTGCCTTGTGAACGCTCTAGCACCTTCATTTATTATTTGTTCGTTACCAAACTTGCATAGATTGTTAATACCAATTATAGCTTGGACAAGTTCGAAAATCGGCTGAATTAGGTCAGCAACACCGGAGTTATGGCCTTTGTTTTTTCTGAAAAATGGCATTTTCTGCCTTGTGAACACTCTAGCACCTTCATTTATTATTTGATCTTTACCAAACTTCCACAGATTGTTAATATCAATGAAAGCTCGAAAAAGATTGAAAACCAGCTAAATAGGATCAGTAACACCGGAGTTATGGCCCTTGTTTTTCCCCCTGAAACATGCTATGTTCTGCCTTGTGAACACTCTAGGGCCTTCAATATTAATCGGATCTTTACTTAACTTTGCCAGTGTCTTTATATCAATGAAAGCCTGAACAAGTTCGAAAATCGGCAAGATCGAAATAATTTCCACGGAGTTATGACCCTTGTTTTGCTGAAAAATGCCATATTAAGACTTGTGAACACTCTAGCACCTTCATTTATTATTTGATCTTTACCAAACTTGCACAGATTGTTAATATCAATGAAAGCTCGGATAAGTTCGAAAACCAGCTAGATCGGACCATTCACAACGGAGTTATTGCCCTTGATTTAGTTAAAAATGCTATATTTTGCCTCGTTAAGACTGTATTTTTTATCCGATCTTTACCAAGCTTGATCAGATTGTTAACGTCAATAAACGCTCGGTCAAGTTCGAAAACCAGACAGATCAGACCAGTAACAGCGGAGTTATGGCCCTTGATTTTGTTATAAAATGCTATAAGTTGCCTCGTCTTACGATAGGGCCTTCATTTTGCATCTGATCTTTGCCAAACTTTACCAGATTTTATGATTTTATTTTTACATTATAATTTATTTTTATTTATTTTTTTAAAATTGTTTTGTTTGTTTATTTGATTGATTAGATTTTATTTATTTTTTGATTTTCTTTGATTTTTTTTTAGCTCTATGTTGGACCAGTCGGACCAGTAATGGCTCTTGATTTAGTTAAAAATGCTATATTTTGCCTCTTTGATACGGTAGGGCATTCATTTTTCATCTGATCTTTTCCAAAATTTTACCAGATTCTTTAGTTATGGCCCTTGATTTAGTTGATAAGCTGTATTTTGCCCAAAACTTTCAAAAAAACGTAAATGGCAGTCTCTCGCTTCATTGATGTTATAAGAGCCATGTTAGCCAGTAGAGCGTCCACAGGCCATCTTGGTCCTCTTGTTTACATCGATACACAACTGTTGGTGTTCCGGACTTGCTTGAAAGACACAATTGTGTAGCTGAATCAGTCTCAGAATCCTCTGTGAGACATGCAAAGAAGCTATGTTATTGTCTTGACCAAACATGCAAAGAAGCTATGTTATTGTCCTGAAGTAACACGCAAAGAAGTTATGTTATTACCTTGAACCAAACGTACTCATTGATGCATAACTGACTGTCTGCTACTCTTTTATCTACAACCCATTTCTGAACAATATTAAAATGCGGCTAGAATCATCAATGTATCCTCTATATTTTATTTGGATGAGGAAATTCACTTTCACCATATGGAATCTCAACTGTTCTGCAAGGCTACACATTGTAACTGAAGCCATCCATCTCCTTAAAGCAGATTATCGGTCAACTATATTTCCCAACCATCTCCCTTTACTTGCATTTTCATTTGTTCATGAACCTGGTTAATAGATTGCTGAAAACATGTTCTTCGGTTATGCTCGGAAATGTTCGCTTTATGAATTTAGCTGCACTCACTGGATACTAAAGTTGCCGATCAATCAAACGAAGTGGAAGCCGTCCAGCATGACCAAGGGCAAATACGTAGAGGATGAGTTCTGAAGTACACTTTAGCTGAATATCTTTCTCTATACGAGTGCATAAAATATAGAAAAAAAGTACTTAAAAATCCAGGACCTGATTCCATAGCTGAAAGTGTGGACCTTCTTTAAATGATATACATTACACTATTTTTTATCGCCATCTCAATGTATGGTTGACATACATATTTACCTTGTAAAAGGCACATTCAGTTATCGAATTTTCTTAAAATTGTTTTTGAAACATTTGAATCAGATATAAACGATTCGGCTGTATCATTTGATTCGATAGGAACTTTAGAGGGGACAGTTATTCAGCCATTGTATATCAGTACATTACATAGTACCTTCAAAATTGCCATTTCGATGTGCAACCATTCCATTATAATAAAAATTACCACTGAATATTTTGCAAAAAACGTAGGACATCGTATTTAGATTGCATGATTGACCCCAAAACAGCAAAACAGTGAGATACAACCTTTAATACAGTTTTAAATTAGCAAATTGGTTAATTTTTATGAAGAAATTCATGTTAAATAGTATTCAGTTCTCGGGTCTAAAATGAAGGAGTAGGGGGGGGGGGGGGGGGGGGGACACCCACCTCCATTACAGTTCCCTTTGAATCGGGGGGGGGGGGGGGACACCCACCTCCATTACAGTTCCCTTTGAATCGTACTGATAGCCAAAATAACGTTTTTAACAGACGTAAACAAGTAATGTCAGAATTATTATACTTTTAATTTAATTACATTCCAACCGTGAACGGTCTGATTCGTGTTCAATACATTTCATTAAAGAAACTAACCCGCCAAATAACGGCAAAATTACAAAATCGCTTATCGAAACTCCAGGTCATGCGCGTAGCTATGCGTATACCCTATAGGCACGGGCCTGCACATGAATGTTAAAATACCTTATCTCATTTCAGTTCTATAATAAATAATGTCAAACACAACAATAGTGTATTTGCAATACAGTGTATTGTCATTCAAATATGCCACGCATTTCTATATCAGCAAAACATTATTATATACAAACGGTTACGGCTCTTGGAATTTCTTTTACTGGTTTAGGGCTCATTCGTTTTAGTTTCAATTCCATTAAAAAACAAAAAAAGTAAACTGCTTAACCGGAACAGTAGGAATCAAATTGTTCTCGAGCATAACATTTCGAAATACGTAAAACCCGTCATTAAATCTGATGAAAATGTATTACTGAGCCAATAGTAATAATTATCGTAAAGATTCTAAATCTATTTCATTTTAAAGGAAAACAGCAAACAAAAAAGGCGTGCACCCACTTATTCCTAATTATTTTACATCAAAAATAGACTATCTGACTAAAATCTGCCTAAAACTTGCCCTATACTGTTTTAAGCGTCTATAAAACTTTAATTAGTGCGTATTTGATGTTTCCCCACACGTATAATAATGATCTGTAAGGCTCATAAACACAGTTTAAAAAAAAACCTCAACATGTTAAATTATACAATTTAAAAGTATATTAAATGTGGTATACATTTATATTATATGATAACAGTTATTATGTATGTGTTTTTATTTGGTAAAATACAATAAATAAGCATATTCGTAATTGGCCCCTCCGTTCCAGAATTCGTAGTTGGTCGCTTATTCGCAAACGGCGTATAACATATATACATGATCATTTATGTGTTTTACTTATATTGCCTATTAATGCTGCCTTGTTTGTTAGAGAATATATGCTGGCGGGGATATCTTTATTTCTCATGTGTATGTTTTATTCAAAATTCCAATAGGCCTTAAGGCCTGTGAGGATACAAATAGTTAACACAATACAATGACAGGTAATACAAAATGAAACAACATAAACAAATGTACATATGGAGAAGATGGTAAAAATATTTTCATATCATTAAATCATCTATTTTATACACACAAAATATGAATAAGCCCACGTGAGATTAAAATTCACATTCCATGGACATTGCATCTTTGTTAATATTTGTATTTTATTTTATTTTACATTTTTATTTGACGTATTATGAATATTGTTTTATATATTTTTCATACATATGACTATAAACATATAAAGACATATATTTAAATGCAATATGTAACTATCATGTTTTCAGTTTATATATATATATATATATATATTTATATATATCATCAGTTAAAGATTTCAAGCACCAAACAAACAAATAATACATAAATCATCATGACGATTACAACAAAATACATGTGGCGTTACACAATATATCGTCTAGGATATTAATTCAAGTGAATCTATTTCATTGCATATATCATAGCACAATCAAACATAACCAAACGTTTTTGCATATACAATGCAACTAAGTATATATTATTGTTTATTGTTTATTATGGAAAAACAAATCAAACCCAAACTTTAAGACAATGCATAGATTTTGCACATCGATTCAAATTTAATGTGTAACTTGACAAAAAAGGAGTAAAACATCGTTATTTCAAAATCACAGTTTGAAGTATATTTTGTAGAAAAGGAATGTACTTGTAAGAGGTCCTTACAGCGTGTACTGTAGCTCGGGGAACAATGTTTGTGTGGTAAATAAGATCAGCGCATCTCAAGCGTGTCGTATCGTAATGTAATTTGCGTGTGAACCTGGAATTGTATATCTTTATGGTACCAGGTTACCGGCGTAGAGCGCAATTCTGACACGCGCCTGCTGTTTAAACCATTTTGTAAACTAAAATCTATATTACCTACGTTAACAAGTGAAGAAGACTCCGTGAAATGAACACATTTCTGTCTACGTACCTCTAAAATAATACTTAGATGGGGACCAATTACATTAATAATCTGATCAGAACATATCCGGGTTACTAATAGTATAATACAGGTATGTTTTTAAACACTCGGCATTTAGCTAAGATTGCTCTACCCACGCAACAATGAATACATGTACATATCAAAATAAAATGTTTCCTATAAAATATTGTCCTTAATGTGTGCGCACTAAGCTGTACTATAATAGTAGCTGTGACTTTTAAAGCGGCATACGGCAGTAAATGGTGTATTTATGTTTTATTAGAACGTGTACAACTGAGAAGTCTTATTTTAAAATTGTTTAATAGAAATAATTGAATTGTGTGTCGATCCCCTTGGATTAATTGCCGTTTCTGAAACATATTAGAGTTCATGTGTCTCCGAAAATACAAAAAGAATGTCGATAATTAAGGGGAGGAGGGGGGAAACACACACCATTTCTGTGTTAAGGTTTTGCAGTGCTAATCTAGTTTATTTTCCCCACTGAGAAACATGATGACGATACAACTATTACATTTAAAGGCAAAATTGATTGCAATTTTACAACAGACGTACTCCAGAATGCAGGATTTTGAATATGTTTTTAAAAAAAGAGCACATTAAATTTAACCTTGCTACGCCCTTGCAAGTGTTCAGGTCATATTATAATGTAAATGTGCCGATTAAAAGTATAGATTTATTCACAGGGTTCTTAAAATACCCGTGAATAGGTGTAAATATAAATTCGGCGCTCAGTTTTGGGGTTTTGCCTGGCTGATTAAAGCCGTTTATATTATGTCTATATAGTCTGGATTCTCAAAATATGACTCGTCGTTTGTAGGTTTTGTAACAGTGTTCATCTGTTGTAAAATGTGCCCTTTGATGGCGTGATAGAGATTTCAAAGAATATCTTCGTAATATGTATGGGTGATACAATCAATAATTTTTATTTGAATGTAAAAAATTGGCCGAACACGTTCTTTTTTATGCGAAAGAATGGGAAGACAAATAATACTTGGTATTCATCTTCAACATGCGTTTTACAAAACGAACATAATCTAACATTTTCGGCCAATCCTTCATATCGCCCACTCTAAATTCTAAGTGGAGCAAATCCACTTCTAAATTTAACAAATGCAGATCTATGTAACTTCGTCCTCGGTAAAATTAAATTGCAATATTCTTCTGTTTTAAAATCACTTTTCAACAAGTTATACTTTCTAAGCTTGTTTCCAGCGCTACCATTAACACCTACATCGCTGTTTATTTTATCTTTCCAACGATTAATAATGGTTTCAAATATACAGGTACTGATTCTTTGTACTAAACTTGTTTTGGTAATTGGGCTGTTAACATTAACATATTCATTCAAATTATTATCATTAAACGTCTTTTTAACCCGAAAACACCAGTTTTTACAAGTACTGTTAGATTTAGAAAGACAATATAAAAATTATGAAAATTCGTTACTAATTCCCAAGAAATGCCGATGCACTTCCATCTGTATGCGAGTCTGAACATCTTATCATCCATCAAATGTGTCGTCTGCTTCGGCAGTATTCATTCATAAACATATAATAATTACGTTAAGTAGTTGCGGTGTCAGTCATTTGTGTAAGAAACCCTCACATTATGCTACACAGCCGTCAAACATTATAGGGGGAGCACGTCATAGACTAGCCTAATAAATTGGCTCCTATGCATTTTTTTTTTATTATTCTGACGTTCTGTGTAACTGCATATACGCCTAATTTCCTTTGCAAAAACACGACTGGAAAAACGCTCGAACACCCATGTGACTTTCGAACGAAATTGAGCAGCTTATCAGACTCCTGTGCGTAAACCATGATGATAATCTAACAAAAAAATAAGTTATTTACCATTTACTTTCGGTTTTATTTTTTTCCGAAGCATATTTTACATAATATATCGGTTTTTCGTAGATCGCTATACATGTGTATTGACAATATATTGACAAGTGCGCGTTTCTCCCAACGTTGCATGCGCATGCGCATAAGTACACATTTTCCACTGTGGACAACGTGTCACGAAACTACGTTGTGTATAATGTACCAGGTATAAAGTTTTCAAGTCTTAGGTTAACAAACGGTAATGGGCGAAGGGTGCCGGGCTATTTATTATAAGTTACCCCTTCAGACATTCTCCTAAAAGAAAAATTAATAAATCTCGCTTGTTTTATAGCCTGATCTGGGGGAAAAAGCACCTAACCATAGACCTACTGTATGTCCGTGACCTAACTTAAGCTTGTTTATTTTGTTTTGTTATGTTCATTTCATTTAGTGTGTAGGGGGTGGGGGTGAGTTTACGGGTGGATTCAGGGGGCGACCCACTAAAAATCTTTAAAATATGGAAATTTATATTAAACAAGAGCTGTAGGAGAGCAGCGCAGCTCGACTATTCAGAGAATAATAAATAATGGTATAGCCAGTATACACCATCAGAAAACAAGGCTAAAACAATGTGATGGTGGGTTGGGGGTGGGGGTGGAGGTGGGGTGGGTATGGAAACTCTGGCCGATATAAAAATTATTGTTAGAATCTCATAAAAATTATAGTAAAATTTGCGGCAGGGTGTGACATTTTATTTATTTTTTATCAGTTTTAATCCAAAGTTGCTATCATTTAAAAAAAAAATTGTGGTCGAAAGGCAACTCGGGGAGGGAGGGGATATCTGGCGATTTTTTTATTGTGGCCTCATTTCAGGTTTTTTTTTATTGATATTTCCTCTGTGTATCTGAATTTAATCTAAATTGCTTTATATGTAAATGATTGCTTTCAAATTAAAATTTTAATATCCAATAATGGAAGATAAAATGAAAACAATTTCCCGCCCCCTGTCCTCCTTGTGAGGGGAGCCCATAAACCAATGGGGGGGGGGGGGGGGGGGAGGGGGGGGGGGGCAGGACGGGGGCGCATAATTGATATAGTTGTATATTTGATAAAACAAAACAACACAGACATATGTAAAAAAACAAAAAATCATTCGGGTGGTGGTGGGATGGTTGTGGGGCGAAACATATTGATAAACTGATAAAACAAAACAACACAGATATATGCAAAAACAAACAAAAAACAACAACATTCGGGTGGTAGTGATGATGGTGTGTTGGGATGGTTGTGGGTGGGGGGTGTGGGGGTAACAAAAATTGACCAAAACAACACAGAAATATGTAAAAAAATAAAAAAATCCAGTGTGGGTGGAGGTGAGGGGGGGCGTAATGGTTGGGGAACATAGCTTTATGTGTAAGATTTGACCAAAACAACACAGAAATATGTAAAATATACATATAAATCGAGTTTCAAGTGGGGCAGGCGGGGAGTGGGGGAGGGTGGTGGCAGGGCCACGTAAGAATTGACCAAAACGAGACAGAAATATGTAAAAAAAATAATATCGAGTTTCGAGTGGAAATATAACATTTTTAAAAGAGCCGTAACTCCGCCGTTACTGGTCCGATCTGGTTGGTTTTCGAACTTGGCCAGTAGAGATAATAAAATTTACCAAAGCAATACAGAAATATAAAAAAATATATAGTTTAGAGTCTGGGGTGTGTGGGGGTGGGGGCGGGGTGGTAGGGGGTGCGGGGGCATAGCAATATGTGTAAGAATTGACCAAAACAACAAAGAAAAATGAAGAAAAAAATAGAGATTCGAGTCGGTGGGGCGTGGGGAGGAGGGTGGTGGGGGCGGGGCAACATAGCTATATGTGTAAGAATTGACCAGAACAATACAGAAATATGAAGAAGAAAAAATAGTTGTGAGTCGGGGGGATGGGGTGCTGAGGGGGTTGTGCGGGGGCGGGGACGGGAGTAGCGGCGGAGCAACATAGATATATGAGTAAGAATTGACCAAAACAACACAGAAATATGTAAAAAATAAACAAATTGAGTTTCGAGTGTGGGTGGGGGAGGCCCTGGGTGTTGAAAGGTGGGCGCGGGGGTGGGGGCAACATAGCTACATTTGAAAGAACTGACCAAAACAACACAAAAATATGTAAAAAATAAATATTAAATGAGTTTCGAGTGGGGGGAGGGTGGAGAGGGGGGTCGGGGCAACATAGCTATATGTGTAAAAATTGACCAAAACAACCGAAATATGTAAAAAAAAAAAATGTGGGAGGGGGAGAGGGGTGTGTGGCGGGGCGGGGAGGAGGGAGCCCATGCCCAAATATGGGTGAAGTACAAATAAGATGCATAATGATATAACTTTTGCCTTGTGAACACTCTTGCAACTTCATTATTATTATTCGGATCTTTACCAAACTGCTAATGTTCATATATTTTATATTCTCTTTATTACGATTTAAGAATGAGGAAGAGTCTTGCAGAATAATAAACGACTAAAACAAGTAATTTTAACAATACTATAAATATAACGAAAATATTACTTTTAAATCGGCATGAAATATGTGTAGTTTAAACACACTACACAATGTTTTACGATTGTAGCAATAAACGGTTCTATTCTATTCTATCGACGGTGCATGGTAGGTTGCGTATGGTGAAGTAATATGCGCAAGGAACTCTGGGTAAGAATTTCAAACAAGATGGCGGTACCCTTCGATAATTCGGAAATGTGTCAATATATTCGTGATAAATTTGGATAATCTGAGATATTTCATCGTGGCAGGTAAATTTTGAAACACCAATCGACTCAAAAAAAAATCTTCTTTCAACCTGTGCATATATAATATACAAACAATGCTGTTTAAAAGCGTGAAACCTTCCCAACAGATTCCGTTGGGAAAGTCCAGTCGTAAAATGTGCAATAATCAATACACGTTGATGCTCGCCAATACGAAAAATTTCAAAAGAGCATTAAACGTGTATTTTAACACACTAGTCATAGACATGTGTTTGAAATTGTTTGCATCTATAAACAGATTGTGTAGGTACATCACCATGTGGAAGTTGAATCTGTGTGTAGATGTTGATGTTTGAAAACTTACGTTTTTGCGTTGTTTTAATTAATAAAAAAAGGTTTTCAATTAATAAAAAAAAAAGGAATGAGGTTTTCTATACATGTATCGAGCCAAAACAAATCGACTGTATTAAGAAAATACTGGATGGACGTTAGTAGTATTACCAACTGGATACGGAAAATCTCTTATAATACTTATGAACTTGTCCAGGTTATTGATTAAACAAAAGTAATAATTGTATCATTAATAAACAAAAGTAATAATTGTAAGCCCAATTAATGCGGTATTAGATGCACAAGCGATACGATTCGGAACAAAAGCTGTGAGAATTGACGCCAGTGTAATCATGCAATCATTTGGGGAAATATTGCAGCAGGTAAAACCACGTACCTGACTGGTCCAACCACATAGTTGGTGTTTTTTTGGGTGTGTGTTATTTTTTAGCAACCCCCACCCCCAACACCCGACACCCACACACGCCCAACTCCCTTCCACACACACGCACGCACGCACACAAGCACGCACGCACACACACACACATTTGTTTAATGAACTACATGCGCGCAGGCACGTAATGCCCCATCGCCCCAAGGGGTGGGAGCGTAAAGGGGCGCCTCCCTTAAAATCTAAGAAATTAATGTTGAAAGGACCATTTTTTAAAAACAATAATGCGTGTCAACGGTTTTTAAAACAATGATCACACTCTAAAATCTGAGAAGTAGGACTTTGTGAAATAAAAGCTGATTATGAAAAAAATATTATTTATTCAAACACGTATTTGTGGGCTTGGATACGAAGTTGTCAAGAGAGAGGCATTGAAACAGTCCTATTGTGGTGGTGTCTTGGTCTGTGTGTCTCAGTATCATTCTCCAGATACAGACGAGGTAAATGTTCAACTTATGTCATAATTGTTTATTTCCCCCTTTTATTAGTAAACAATATAGCATAAGTCAGTGTACAGAGACGAATACTCTTCCTCCTCCTCCTCCTCCTCCTGCTAATAGTTAGTATAGGTATAATTATTTAGCAGTATTATTAATAGTATTGTTATTAAAATAATAATAATAATAACAGTAGCATGGCAGACACTTATATATAACTTTGTCAGTCGTCTGTCATCCGCCGTACGTCAAACTTTAACCTGCAACCTGACCTTGGTCATAACTTGAAACTTATTTGACCTATGTTCATGAAACTTCACACGCATCTTCATCTTTCCCACAAAGAATGCCGTTACACATGTCCAATGACTGGTTCTTCTCAGGAAAAAGTGAGTGATCTGCTCCACCACTAAACAATCGACCGTCATAGATAACCAATCAACTATCCACTTCTCACATACTTCTCTAATGGGGAATATAACTATATATCTTTATAATTTCAACAAATCCCTAAATACATGTCGAAAGCGCCTTAAAACATATCTTTGGCTGGCGTGGCCCAGTGAAAGCACGATATAGTACTTGGAATCCGGCGTTCCCGGATTCAAGCTTCAACAGGGCCACTAAGCTTCTTCGGTGTGTTCTTGAACAAAGTGGACGTAAAACGACGGTTCCGTGTATCCGCTGAGCACGTTAAAGAACCATAGTAACCTATTCGTATGTAGTGGTTGAGCAAATCACATGATCCCTATGTATCATTCCCTCTCTCTTGGGGCGGCTCTAAATTGCTTATAATGTTAAAAGACATGGAATTTAATTTGCAAATGATCGTCAGATTATCCTAATTTGTATTTGGTTATCTGTTTATACAATTAAAGGTACATAGGGCAATCTTGCTTGTGTTAACTCGCGGCATCCGCTTATTTATTTTTAATACACAAGGCCACCCATTAACATATTTATGTTTGCCCTTTCCCGACACTTAGTTCAAATGTTGGGTAGGCAAAGGTAGGCATTTTTTTTTTATTTAAAAAAAAAAAAATTAACAAAAGAAATGCCATTTTTTGAGCTGGCATGTAATTACAAATGAAAATCATTACAGAGATTGTTTTAAAAACAAGAAGGCAAACATGTTCGTTCACCTGATAACCGTGTCCATTGTAGACTCTTGCAGCATTAACAGTTCCAGTGAGTCGGACAAAATAACGCCTGGTAAAATAAGAGAAGAGTTTTCAATATGTTCCCTGATAAGACTATGTAAAACTGTGACCCCCAGGGCAGAGCAAATTAAACATATGGTCACCATTCAAACATGCTTGATAGAGGACCATTAGCTATGGTACATGCAACATATTAGACCTCTTGTTATTTGAATATGTGTCAAATATTTCATTTTACTACATAACCAGATAACTCTACGTAAAACTATTACCCCAGGGCGGAGCCAGATTTGACCCCAGAGTCAACATTTGAATAAACGTGTTAGAGGACATAAGCTAATGTTGCATGCGATATATGAGAGCCCTACGTCGTGTGGGTTCAGAGAAGATTGTTTTAAGAATATATGGTACGTGCTAAATATTCGACCTCTAGTTAACACGAGAAGATTTTTTAAAGATTGTGCTAGATAAATTTGATATAAAATCTGCGAATCCTGGGGCATTACCATTTGAACAAAGAACCATAAGCTAATGCTATATGCAATATATGAGCGCTCTATACCGTGTGGTTTCCGAAAGGACTTGTTTTACTTTTTTGCCTATATATACTAAAGGAAAAAAGAAACACAACTCGGAAATTTCTACTATATAATATATATACTGCACAGTCAATTCCGAGTAATATTACTTAGAATAATTTGTTAAAAAGTTGTTGCAACTAGTTAAGGAAAAGATTAAACTGTGCTGTTGTAGAGTTTTTAATCACAGTACACTTTGTAAGTTCCGCTTTGAAAAGTTGAGCCATTTATTTACTGTAAAGAGATTGCAAAATTTTAAGTCCTAAGTTTGCTCACCTGCTTAAGCCAAACGATCATTCTTTCAGCAATGAAACTTTCAATGGAAAACATTTTCTGTGTTATGTGTTGTTTACAGTCTTTTTTCCGAAAGGAAAGATCTAATGCAGCCATGTACGGTTCGATTAACAGCAGCATATATTACATATTATTCATAGCGGAAATTCCCGCGTTGCGTTTCTGTATTCCTTTAGTTTAGTTAGGTCCATGTAAAGCAAATTTGATAACACTATTAACAAATAACTCGAATGGCTTTTTGGTATAGATATTTATACTGGGTATAAACGTTCTAACACCGTGTTTGTTTCGAAGACATACATCCGTTTTAAAACAATGAAAACTAAATGTTGTGTGACAATCGTTGAGAACTGCTGACTCGTCGGGGGAAAAAACAGCTATGAAATTGTACTGTTTCACATTAATTTTGATATATTTTGATTTTTTTTGCCGGTACAATCTATATGACACAATAGTAAAATTTTAATTTAAAACCCATTTTTATTGTAACAATTAATCGACCAGAGAATATTTTCTTTAGACTGCATCAATCAATGATCCTGGTAGAGATTGCGATCGCATAGAGTGACTGTAATTATCGATTAAGCGCTCACTTGAATATGATTTGAAAATGTGCTAAAGAATCGGCGAACATACTTTTGGTTTTTGTTATTATTGTTATTTGTTATTATTGTTATTTTTTCGGGTCGGTCGGGAAAGGGCAAACATTAAGCTTGTACGATCCGTCCTGATTGTAATATTTTAAACGATTTAGAAAAAAATGAAATATTGTTTTCCAACCAGAGAATGGTAAGAGTGTGTGCCAAAACCTGTTACGTGATTTTACAAACTAGAAATTCTTATCTGTATAAATAATGTTACATTGTTTTAATCAGACGACTTATACGTACTGTGTTTTATTTATTGTTGGACAGTTATTGTTAATGATAAATCAGTTCATAACAGGTCTGACCTGATGTGATAACGGATCTTTTAGTATTTCTTTATTTGCGCTTATTAGGTGGATACTCCCCGGGTGTTTATTTACAAATTTCACAGTTTACCCAAACTCATTTTAATGGCATCTTAAACTTTGAGTATCATATATGTGATACTCATAAGGTTGATTAACAATGGTTGTCCAATTTTTATCAGATGAGCAAACTGCAGACCTCCATGAATACCACCGTCTTGTTGACTTAATGGAAGAGTTACCATGTGAAATGTTTATCAAACAATTGATACTCGATTACAATCACGATGAAACCAAACTCGAGCATCCTACTATTCGAAACGGTTCGATCATCGGACACCTTTCCATTTGGATTCGCTTGTGACCTTAAGCGACGTGTAAATACTCGAGGTTGGTCAACGGTTGCAGTAAAGTTGGCGTATGATATCCATGCGCTACTGGAGGTTATCCTAGGAGAAGATCCAATCAACATTAAAGATATAATTAGTAACAATAAAAAGACAAGTCGTCTCAGTTCTGTACCTAAACCGTCATCTAAATCTCAAGTGCTGGATACAGAAAAGTGCTCGTGTAGTGCTTAAATATCTCAAATGAAACAAACCATTACCAGTCTGCAAGCTGATATCCTGCTTATTAAGCAACGACAAGCTGCTACCGAAAATGCAAGACTCTCCGATATGAAGCAAGCAAAGTGAGAAATCCATGACGTAAACCAGAATGTCACAAACTGTAAGCAAACTCTGTCATCAAGTATAGATGATGTAAACCAGAATGTCACAAACTGTAAACAAACTCTGTCATCAAATATAGATGATGTAAACTCGTCCGTTGAGAAACTCGAACTGTTTACGACTGAAAAAGTGTCATTTTGTAAGGAAGAAGTATTCAAAAACACTGGTGATATTATTCAAATACAAATGACTGTTTCAAATCTAAAAACTTCTCTAGTCGATTTAAATGAAGTTGTTAAGGGTCGCAGTAATGTAAACAGCGACGAAAAGATATTGATGAGCTGTACCACTCTATTGTTAGTGCTGTTAATTTAGCTACTGAAAAATGTATTCCAATATCAAGATTTAAGCCCCATATCAAGCCGTACTGGAACGATCACCTAAATAAACTACATCAAACTGTAAAGAATAAACGCCACCAATGGATAATTGATAATCGCACAAGGGGAAATAACTGCGTTAGTCATAGTGAATATAAATTTGCCAAACGAGAATTTCGGAAAGTTCACAGAAATTTTGTTATAGAATACTTATAAAACATGGAAAATGAAATCGACTCAGCCGCGGAAGTTGAAAATAATGAGTTCTGGAGGTTAATAAACCGTCGGCGAAAAAGAGCAACCATATCTCCAATGCATGAAATGCATTTTGACGGTAAAGTGTGCCAAGCCCCCGAAGAAATAAATTTAGGATGGCAAAATTATTTTACTGATCTTTATTCACCGACAACGCACGAATCTTTTGATAACGACCATTTTAAAAATGCTTCTGATAAAGTTGATGAATTAAGAACGAACTTGTCGTCACATCAAGATGATTTAATCTATGATTTTATTTCACAAGATACCGTTGAACAGATGCCGAACAATTACCCACAAGCCCAACATAAGCTCACCGCGCATGTAGCTACATCTGATCCCCCATCTAACACTGTAATCTCAGGCAATCATTCATTGGCCGAGCCCGTACGTCACACTATAATCTCGGGTGATTGTTCGCCTTCTGAACACGAGCCGTTAATAAACATTTACCGTCCCGTGCAGAATGGAACATATTCTCCCGTTCTTTACGATTCGCCCGCTGTTGTCGGGTCTATTTCTGGAGAAAATGCAGATTATTCGTCCTCTGAGCGCGAGCCGTTAAAAAATATTTACCCATCCGCGCAGAATGAAACATATTCTGCCGTTCTCTACAATTTGCCCGTTGTTGGGTATAATTCTAGAGAAAATGAGGATACGTTCGGGAATATGCAGATCCCCACGTTAGTCTCAAACCGCGATAAGTCCCGTAAATCCAATACTGGATCAAACCGGCGCGGCGTTCGTCATATCAACTTTGGTATCATTAATAAAGAAATAGCTGCCAAAAAGGCACGTACAGAAAAGCGTGCTCAATATATACGCGGATATTATCCTGATGATATAAGTAGTCAGATCACTGTCGATTCATTATCGGATGACGACGATTTTGAAAATTATGTCCGGCGAAAAACGAAACGATATTACGTTGGCGGGTTTAAACCGAGTATAACTGAAAGCAAAATCGCAAATTCATATCAAATCGCGGACCAAAGGTTACAAAAATCTCTGTCTTTAAAAACCGGAAGTACGGCAATGTAACCATAAGGATCAATGTCGAGGATGATGAAATAGCCGGAGCCCTTACAGATGACACATATTTTTGGCCAAGGGGTGTAGTATGTCGACCATGGGTCTCCCATAATACATATAAGAGTAAAAATCCGAGTTATGGAAGCCCAAATAGGGCTCGTTATTCGGTCGACGCATGGACTGACAAACATGAGCGTTATTCACCAGACGCATGGACTGACAATAATGAGCGTTATTCAACAGACGCATGGAGAGGCAATAATTACGAGTCAGTAAATAGATACTCGGCTTTAACGGATGACCAGTACGACATAGAATAGTACTGCAAAATTGACAACACATATATGTAAAACAATAATTACACATCATGACCTACACAAATAATATCAATATTGCAACCTGGAATGCAACAGAAATTATGTCATCGGCTAGTTACCTAAGTGAATTTTTAGTTCAAAACAAAGTTGATTTCTGTGGTGTTAGCGAATACTGGTTATACAAGTATGATTTGCATTTCTTTGACTGTATAAATAACAATTATAGTTGCAATGCCATTTCTGACCCAGATCTCGAAATTGGGAGTATGCGCAAAGTAGATAAAGGGGGCTTATGCATCATATGGGACAAAAAATTCAATAACTTAGTATCCCCCTTAAATCTAGTTAGTAGCCATGTGATTGGTGTTGAGATTATGACAAAACCAGGTTACTATCTTTACTTATTGCAAGTATATTTTCCGTGTAAGAACCATTCTATTAAGATTTACCGTGATTGTATGAATGAGCTAGAATGTATAATATATACATTAATTGACAAAGGGAGAGTAATTGTAATGGGAGACTATAATGCCGAGCTCCCATCCAGGTCACAACCTGTAAAAATACCAAATGACAGTCGAAGTAAATGTCCTTTAAATCTCATGATGCCATTGCATATGGTTCCCATTGATGCTACTGATATGTGCTCGGGTGCCGAATTTAGTAACGTCCCGTATGACACAGATAGAGAGACATTGATTGGTCATATATTTTTACAAGAAACAGACTTGCAAAATGTCAAATTTTGTCATATATTCGATGTTAATTCATCGACTCACCGGCCAATTGTTTGTAGTATTGTGTTACCATGGCAGCTTAATAGGAATCTGGAAACCCCTGATATATTAATTAACTGGCATAATATCAAAGATATACACATACAAAACTAAAATACATCTATCTCGAAAAACCCAATCTTACGACAATGCAAAGCACGCGAAATAAAATGCAAAAAAGATATTGATGAGCTGTACCACTCTATTGTTAGTGCTGGTTATTTAGCTACTGAAAGCCACCAATGGATAAATGATAATCGCACAAGGGAAATAACTGCGTTAGTCATAGTGAATATAAATTTGCCAGACGAGAATTTCGGAAAGTTTACAGAAATTATGTTATTGAATACTTAAAAAACATGGAAAATGAAATCGACTCAGCCGCGGAAATTGAAAATAATGAGTTCTGGAGGTTAATAAACCGTCGGCGAAAAAAGCAACCGTATCTAAAGTCCAGACTCTATTGTGCCCATCGCGTCAGGTATACCTTGACGTGTTCGTTGGCGGACGGACTATAAACCTTAGAACTACACACACACACACACACGAGCAACCGTATCCCCAATGCATAAAATGAATTTGACGGTAAAGTGTGCCAAGCCCCCGAAGAAATAAATTTAGGATGGCAAAATTATTTTACTGATCTTTATTCACCGACAACGCACGAATCTTTTGATAACGACCATTTGCAAAATGCTTCTGATAAAGTTGATGTCGTCATATCAAGATTATTTAATCTATGATTTCATTTCACAAGATACCGTTGAACGTTGTCTCCGAACTTGTAAAAGACGTAAGGTATGTGGGACCGACAGAGTTTATTATGAAAATCTAATACATGGCGCTGTGGTCTAGTGGTAGAGCGTTGGACCCATGATCCAAAAGTCGTAGGTTCGATTCCCGTAATTGCCATATGCGTTGTGTCCCTGAGCAAGACACTTTATCTGCATTGCTTAGTACTGGTTCTACCCAGGAAGACATCGAGAGTGATTCAAATAAGTTCATAGGGCTTTCATTACAATCGATGTAAAATAAATAAGTTTAAACTAATACATGGCGGTCTTTTATTATTAAGTTGTACAACAAAACTGTTCAAAAATATGGCTCTTTTCGGACATACACCTTTAAATATGAAACGCGGTATAATTATAACTATGTATAAAGGGGGTTACAAAAGAAAATCAGATCCAAACAGCTATCGGGCAATATCACTGCTCAACAATTTTAAAGCTATATGAAAAGGTTGTATTGGAGTTTATTGAAAATGAAAATCCAGTTACTATCAATCCATTGCAAGGTGGATTCCAAAAGGAAATACATTCTTTAATGACGTCGTTTGTGGTTAGGGAATGTATTTATTTTGCAAAAGAACATCGATCGAAACTGTATGCATGCTATATGGATGTACAACAGGCTTTTGATTACGTGACCAATAGCCTTCTTATTTTGAAAATGCGCGACGAAGGAATCGCCCCAGGCCTCTTAAAGATATGTTTAGACTTAACAGAAAACGCTGTTAGTTGTGTTAGAACACATGGTATGACATCGAAATGGTTTCCAATCTAACAAGGCGCTCGACAAGTCCAAGTAACCAGTGCATTGCTTTATCTAATCTTCGTAAATGATTTGATGAATGTTGTTGATAAAAACAATGCCAGTCTTAAAATAAATAATACCAGTTATGGTTGTCCAACGTGCGCAAACGACATGATTTTACTATCATTGTCAAAAAATGGCTTACAAGTTGTGCCATAAAAACTCTTTGAAAAACCGATATTTTTTATAATGCATTAAAAACTAAAGTTATTGTCTATAATGACATTTACAGTGCAACACATCGCACATGGTATCTTGGATCAAAACATATTGACGAGTCGGACAAATACACACACCTTGGTGTCTTGTGTACTAAAAATATGGATTTGAGCGAAGTCGTAAACGAAAGTTGTTCAAAACTCCGTCGTCCATTTTTTAGCCTGTCTGACTGTGGGATCCACAATGATGGCCTCCATCCGTAAACATCAAAACATATATATGAAACGGTCTTGTCTCTAAAGCCTTATACGGTAGTGATCTCTGGAATGGTCTATCTGTCACACAAATTCAGTCCCTAGAAAAAGCCCATCCACAATGCATAAAATGTATACAGCGGATGTCCAAATTTAGCAAAACATATGTTGCACTAAGTCTTCTTGGTATATATCCAATAGAAACATTTATAGACAAAAGAAAACTTCAATTGTTTGGCCAGTTATGCACATTGGATCATTCAAAAAATATAAAAGTGATTTTTGTTGAACGCCTCACATCTTACATGTCACACCCACACACGAGTTCAGGGTTTATGCCCGATCTTTATCGAATACTTGGAAAATACGACTTAACCTATATACTCAATACGTACCTTAATGATGCAACATTTCCATCTAAAATGAAGTGGAAGTCTATCATAAACAAGTCAATACAAGCGTATACAAATTTAAACTTAAAAGATAAACAAGTGTGTGACACTAGCTTACATGAATTCAGCAGAATTCACAATGAATATATTCCGTGCACCTTGTGGAAATTCAGTCAATTATACAGAGATCACATGCACTTCTGTAATACTGCTGCATCTTTAATAAGTAGAATGTTCTCGTTTCAGCTTACCACTGTATGTAAACTGTGCAAAACGGAAACATCTACTATAGAAACGCATCTAGCTATGTTTTGTACAAAAAATGATGTAATTCGTCACAATATGTGGTGCAAGTTACATGACATTCTAGGCTCTGATTTTGACACTTTCTGCAAATTAAGGTCAGGACGTCAACTGCTAGAATTGCTAGGTGGCTTGCCTACTTTTAGCTTGACTGATTGCAAAAGAGTCGCAAGCTACAAAATGATTCTACGACAGCTTCAATTCATGTGTAAAGTCCTAAATATTTAGTATGTATATTATTGCATTTATAGTTAACGTTCCATTAAAAAAATGCTTACTTTTCGTTTCGATAAGCATTTACTAAACATGGACTCAGCAACTAAAATCCTATTATCATTTTAATAAATGTTATTATAATATAGAAAACTGACAGCTTCACTTCATGTGCAAAGTCCTAAATATTTAGTATGTATATTATTGTATTTATAGTTAACGTTCCATTAAAGAAATTCTTACTTTTCGTTTCGATAAGCTTTTACTAAAAAATGGACTCTGCAACTAAAATCCAATTATCATTTTAATAAATGTTATTATATTATATTATAGAAAATTGCTTAATATAAAGTTTCTAAGAATTGTGACCACTATAGTTCTCCATATATACTCTTGTATATTCTTGTGGCAGTTCTCATTTCTAATACATTTGTATTATAGTTTTATTTAAAAACATAATACTAATCCATATATGTATATTGTTCGTTCATGTTCAAAATAATTTTGTCTTTCACATGCATTTGTTTAACCATATTTTCACATTTCATGCCACATTTGTATATACTATATGTATGTCTCTCCACACTTGGAGGTAATAAAGAATATCTACCTATCTATCTATCATTTCTTTATTTGCGCTTATTAGGTGGATACTCCCCGGGTGTTTATTTACAAATTTCACAGTTTACCAAATCTCATTTTAATGGAATCTTAAACTTTGAGTATCATATATGTGATCATCATAAGGTTGATTAACAATGGTTTTCCAATTCTTATCACATTAAATGTATTATTAGTAACTCCTGTACAGGCCAAAATGATAATTATGCTTTGATATGAATTATTGAATGTTATATGTTAATGTGCAATAATATCGTCTCCTATAATTCTTTTAGAATGGTGTTTACAAGTCATGTTTTAAGTATGAAATAATGTATATATGTATGCATATTTGATTGTAAACAATGAGACGCAAATAAACTATTAAACTCCTTAAATGTTTTAAGTGTGGCCTAACCTACATATGTTCGATCATTATTAGTACTCAATATTTCAAAGCAAATTGTTTTTTTGCATATTATTAACTGTTGATTATATTGCACTAATAATATACTGAAACCTATATATGGTACATAACGAGGTGAAAAAAAAACTATTCCAATTGTACTACATTTTATTAAATCATATGCAAACTGGTTAAACTTTTTTTTTTACAGGATTAATTAAATTTAATGGGCTTGATCCAAAAATGTCAAGATTGTCGAGATGGTTAAGTGATGCGAATAACAGTGAAAGTTACTGAGTAAGAATTAAGTTGTAAAACATAATCTTCATTAGTTTATTCAATTATTTTCTTTCGACATTTTAGACATATTCATAAAAGCTGAGTCCTTATGTATAAGGACCCTGATAAAAGACAGAATTAATTTAATCTGTAATTGTTGACGCGTAATGTGTTTCGCCATTATCCCGCCACGCTACTGCTTGTTTGTGTAAATAAATACTGATAAAGGTGATCCTTTGAGAGCAACAAACACAATTAAGAGAATAAAGTAGCATACTCGGTTTTATTGAGTCTGTTCATGAGAAGTAATGAAAGAAGAACACTTCTCACGCCCCCTAGCACCGGCTTAAGCGGCATTCTACTTCAAAGCCACCCATACCTAAAGGACCGGTAAAAAATAACTCTACTGATTCGTAGCACGGGGAGACTTTTTACAGCCGCCACACTGCACTACACGAACGCTAGTGTCAATCTTAATAAATACTGTAAGTCACGCGCCTGCATTTTGTGTAATCAATATGGAGGAATGGATGGAGAACCCAACTTTCTATATCTATTTATAGAACGTAGATCAGACGCTTGGTCATGATCGCAATTGACATGCGCTTTACGTACTATTCATCGTTTCAAAAATCGGCCTGTGACGGTCGCATTCTATACATACACCGGCTGCGTCACAACTGTAGGACACAATGTAATACGTCTGAGACGCTAGCTTGTCCTTTTTTATATGATTATTCGGTTAACCAATCCAAATGTATATGCCGTATATGAAAACGCAATCTCCGCTCTCACGTTAGTGAATAACCTAAAACGATATATAGGCCCTTCTTGTCACATGAATCATCTCTATACATGTTGAAACTTGTCTTTGAAAAAAAAACGTTGACGAATACGTGACGTCACCACCTTCTTCATACCGTTACCCCACTCACCTTGCCCCCAAAGTGGGGATTCATGGGCGTTTGTTTCCATGTTTGAGTATTGTATGTGGGATGTTTTTGTCTACTGTGTTAAAGAGGTCAGTTTTTTACTTTGACCAGAGTTCATTTGTGTGGAGATGTTCATGGTTATGCATAATGTCTTGATGTGTATGGGACAGGTCTGAATTTATTTAATTTCAATTTGCGTGTGTGTATTTTAGGAGTCGTCTGGGTTTTTGCTTTTATCGTGGCAAATTCAATAGATATGATGTCGTGATCAGAGTATGGTATCTATTTTATTGACAGTAGAGGGATAGCCTGTGAGACAATTTGGGTATTCCATGCAATCAATGTGATCCAAGTTGAAATCCCCTCCGACAGTGACAAAATATGGGGCTTGCATTTATAATTACGACTTAATGGTTCGTGAATAAAGTGAACTCAAGCAGGGGTGGATCCATGGGCGGGTGCTTCCACCGTGCTATACCCTGGGTCACGCCAGCACTCTGTATAGATTAAGTATTAGAATAGATTTAGTAACCAGAAGTATAACTTGTGTTTCATTTCTATCCCATGAATATTAACAATTACAAACATTCCATTGGCGACGAGAAAAGGGATCAACTGTTTTTTCGAAAGGACTGTTAAGTTATTTTGTTAAAAAAAAAGTGATTTTGAAGAAAAAGTGAAGTGGGCTTAATTTTCAAGAAGTCTGTTCTCATTTCAAGATGGCAGCAAAAATGGACCTGCCAGCACCAAAACTATTTAAAGTTTTGGGCCAAAACACTAACTTATCAAGATCATGGGAAGATTACACAAAGAGATTTGAAAATTATCTCACTGCATCAGGAGTTACGGAAGATGAACAACGGAAAGCATTGTTATAACACCTTGCTGGAGAAGAAATACAGGATATTTTTGAAACATTCAGCAATCCAAGAAACTCGTACAAAGATGCATTGACAGCGTTGACGGATTATTTTCATCCTAAAAAGAATGTCGCATACGAACGTCACCTATTCCGTCAAGCATTCCAAGAACAGGATGAGACTACTGACAATTTCATAATTAGACTAAAAAAGTTATCTGTGTCATGTGACTACCCAGAAAACACAGTAAATGACATGATCCGTGACCAGGTTGTAGAAAAAAGCAATTCTACGGAAATGAAAAAGAAGTTTTTGCGAGAAGAGGCACTTACCTTGGACAAAATTCAATCAATTGCCAGAAGTTCGAAATTAGCAGACCTACACGCATCAAAGATGATGGAATCAACACAAAAAGAAAAGAGGTATCAGGAATCATTTGAATATAATGGAGCAGAGAGAAATGTGCAACAACTTTACAGAAAACAACCACAAAAAAAGGACACAATACTACCCTGGGACGCAGCCCAGGAAAGCACCAAAGCCTACACAATTTAAAGTGTGTACTCGCTGTGGAGGAAAAGGGCACGCAGGACATGAATGTCTACAATCACGGAATATAGTATGTAATGATTGTAAGAAACGAGGTCATTACGCGCATATGTGTAGATCACGGGAACAACGTGAAGTGCGATACATATCCAATCATAAGTCTGAAAGTGAAAGTAGTGATGAGGAATTTGTATTTGGGATAAACACAAAGACGGAGTCACCATTTATTGACGTCGATGTTGAAGGTAGGCCACGCAAATTATTAATTGATTCAGGCGCAACAGTAAATTTCATTGACAGGCAAACATTTGAAAAGGTTAAATCAAATCAAGGATCTGTAAAGATATCCTATGCCAAGATATATCCGTATGCATCCAGAGTACCGCTCAGAACGTTTGGAGTGGCTGACATGAATGTGAAAATAAATGATAGGACACACAAAATCAAATTTCATATTATTAACAGCGACTGCACACCATTAATAGGTCAACAATGTGCAGTAGAACTAGGTATTGTTACGCGCTTGGGTAGCTGGCTGTTTATATTTGTACTTTTATGTTTTGGTAGCTGACCGTTTATTTTTGTTTACTTTGTATATATATATCTCAGAGAGATCAGTCAAAACTCATATTGACTCCAACATGTGTTTCAATAATTTACTCATTGATCGGGGAAACACATTAAACACAATGATCAGTTCAACTATATATTTTATTTACCTCTAAAGTTTTAATAGTAAAACAATGTTCTCTCTATATCTATATAACATCTGATATAAATAACTGATCAACAGGTCTGATTATAAAGTAATGATGCTTGAATATTCCAATGCTCTTTATGACAATAGGCCGAGGGAATTTAATTTCAAATATACAATCCCTTTATCTTAACTTTTCAGGTTTATTTAAATAGATCTACTTCAAATAAAATGTTTCACCTACAGTGTGTTCTTTTTCTTTATATATGATTCTCTATATGTTAGATCTATATCAAGCGTCACAGTCGTTTCTCTCCCCGATTTTTCAGCGAGAGGAGCTTATATACCCACACAAGAACACAACAAAACAGTGTGCAGAACACACAAAATAACTGTGCGCACATAAAATACTTGCGTAACACAATTCAAATCTGTGTACACACGTAAACTTTGTGCGCACACAAAACAGGCGTGCACTATCAATATGCTATACTTAAATCAGTAAAAAGAATTAAAGATAATTATTACTCAGTGTAAATCAATAGATATTTGTAAAAATTACATGACTCTTACATCAAATTTCCTTTTAATGCCTTTGGATGGCATAATTTGCTCACACCAATATGTTGACATCGTTTATGAATGACAGCTTCTAAAAGGTAACTATAGTAAACAACCCATAATCGTGCAAAAATACATCCCAAGATGGCTGACGTGAAACTGATGCACAATACACACCATGAAATATCCAATAAATATACTGCTGAAATAGACGTAACTTAGTCACGGTAAAGTTTACTACACTCAGTTATAAACATACCATCGATTAAAATCACAAATACAACATATCATATCCTGAATGAAGAATTATTTATACTGTTTACTTCACATTTCATGAGCTTGAATTTATCAGCATGTGCGTAAACAAATCCAAAGTGATATGTTAAAAGGTTCATCCTCTAATAACAATAAATAATGTTACATGGACATCTTAATACCAGGATATTACATTACTCCCCTCCTTATAATGTCAAAGTTCCGACTGACAACAAATATTGGTCTTGAACAACCAACAGACTTCAAGCGATAGTTTTAGGACTGAATTTTCCGTCAATTACTAACTTGTAACCACTTCCATTTGGTATTGAGCAATCTGAAAACAATATCTCAATAGTGTAAGCGCTTTCAACTCTTATTATTTAAATGTTCAAATGTAGTATTTGTTTATTTAAGTTAAAACACTGCGAATGTTAATTATATTGTTGTATATATATTAACTGTTTAGTTTTCTATTTACAACAGATTTCAACGCTGGCCTGTTTTCTTTGTACGTCTTATGATCGTCTTTCTTCTTGGCTTGGTCCCTTTCTTCCCTTGCCTGATGTTCTCTTCTCTGCTCTTCTCCCATTCTCTCCACTGTCCTATTCAGTCTCAATAACAATTCTGCTATCTGAACAACTGACTTGTCAAAGCATCTTAATGCACGGCTATTCTTGTCTATTGCTTCTACTAACTGGCCTACCATTCCCTCCACAGTTTTCAAAATCTTAATACCTCCATCTTCTTCTTCAGTTTTCCTTTTCTTTGATTCTGGCTCGGTTTGGCATCCTGCCTCTTTGAAGTTCTCTTGAACATCCAGTGTCATACCAAAACTCGGTAAAGATTCACTAGCAGACTCTCCCAGAAGTTGTGGAAGTATATGTTCCGAGTTTGTTGGACTAAGATAAGGCGTGTTTAGTGCTGATGTTTTATGATTGTCTAGAGTTGAAGGAATGGTTCGGGGTGTACTTGCAGCTCTAAGTCTTTTCTCCTCATTAACTGATTTCCTGAAAGCCCAAAGGCTAGATGGTGGCACATATGTTGAAGAAGAGGTAGTTGCAGTTTCTTGAAGTGAATTTGGTGGCAAGATCGATGATGATAACATCTGGAGAGGTATCGACGAAGGCGATATGGACGTTGGATGGTAAGTAGAAGGTTCTTGATGGGGCATCTTGGTCGTTGCGGGAAAAGATAGCATGGATCTCTGTCGATATGTAGAAGGTTCCTGAAGAGGTATTGAAGACTGTAATGATGTATGAAGATATGTAGATACGTCCTGGAAAGACGTCGGTGGAGAAATAGGTGAAAACTGCGGGTACCTCTGAAGATGTGTAGACGGTGCCTGCAATGACGACTGAGTACATACAGCTTGTCTTTGAACATCATACAGCGATGAATATGACGACGGCTCTAGTAACTGAGGGCTGATAATAATGGCCGATTTCATTGACTGGTGTCCTTGAAGACCTGAAGTTATCTCGTCTGGCAAGAGTTTCAAGGGTTGTTCACTGGATGGGCCAGTCTGCAAGACATTGTTGATTGCACTTTAGTTGTTTGAGGCCGGATGCATTGAGCTGTCAACATCTGGTATGGTCCTTGTATTGTTCTGCAGGTCATTCGTTTTTTTGAGGATGGCCTCTAAAACCTCAGCAGTGACTTGCACTGTAATTAATTGGTCATTGTTCATCATGGTGCTAACTGGCGCAGGTCTGCTGACACTAACATATGAGTTTGTTGCCATCATATGGTTGACTGGAGCTGCTATATATGTTCCTTCCTCCTCAATTTCAAAATCCAGAGGGTCTTCGTTCACATTGTGGGGCTGGTACGATTCATGTAATGGAAGTGGACGGTAATCAGTGACCTCTGTTATTTCCTTGGCATGTTGATTTTTCACCAGATACTTGCTGTGGTCTAAATATGCATGTCTTTAACCATAACCAAGTGACGACGATACTGACTGACGTGTTTCCTCAAGGCGTCTCTGGTCAGACATCTGAACATACACAGGGTACAATAGAATGGTGCCTGGTCAAGTGAGAGGTGGTGCTTCAACACGTGGGAAATCACTCTGTATTTTACCTCAATGTAACTTCTCTTCCCATTGTCTCACAGTGTCTACAGCTATACGAACGACCTCTACGTGGTGTTTTGACTTCACTTATGTCGACCTGAAGATATATTATATCAAGTTGTTTTATATTCTTGATGTGTAAGTATGTATTGTTGGCTGCTATCAGTCTAAGGACCCCCGGAAGATGGTAGTAGATGAAATGAGATAGATGTATCGCATTGGATTTCAAGCATCATGTAGTAACGTCTTGAAGTACAAATAATAGTTAAATATCGATCAATCAGTCGATTCGTTGTTACAAATGTGTGTTGTTGTTGTGTTTTTTGTTGTTTTTTATTACATAGTTCAAGTAAGTTAATGTAAACAAAGACATATCATTAAGAGACTATTACGGTTGTTTCTCTATTGCTGTGCCTTTTTCTGTAGCTTCTTAATCTTCACTATCCACTTTGGCAAGTTGCAGCCTTCGTATGGTTTAAGCTTATTGTGGTGTACCACTCTCTCTTTGTTCGTTTGATCTAGTTGCAGTATAAATGTTATTGCTGATAGTTTTGTTTTGATAAGAAATGGCCCGTCATACGTATGTTGGAGCTTTGGTGCCACACCAACTTTTCTTGCCTCACCTAAACACCATACAACATCCCCTTCTTGGTACTTATATACTGATATTTTTGTATCATAATTTTCTTTACTACGTTTAGCTGCTTCACCAATATGTTTCTTGCCACACTGTGTGCACGTTGCATCTTATCTCTCAGATGGTTTACATATTCGCCATATGAAGTAACATCTGTGTTGTCTAAACTAGTCGAACTACCAAATACTAGTTCCACTGGTAGACGAACTTCTCTTCACATCGTCAGTAGATTAGGTGTAACTTTAGTTGTCTCATTTGGTGTTGATCGATAAGCACCTGCTATACAGCCGAGATGAAGGTCCCAATCTTGTTGTTCACCGCATAGAAAAGCCTTTATCATACGCACAAGTGTTCGATTGAACCTCTCTGTCTGCCCATTACACCTTGGATTTCGTGCACTTGTTCGTGTCTTTCTCATTTCTAACATGCGACACAGCTCCTTAAAAACTTTACTTTCGTAAACTCTGCCTTGGTCGCTATGGATGCTCAAAGGACAACCCCATCTGGCAATAAACTCATTCAGGATCTTGTTTGCACACGTTTCTGCTATTTGATCTGGAACCGGGATGACTTCTACATATTTTGTGAAGTGATCAGTCAAAACCAGAATGTATCGGTTGCCCCTCGGTGTGACTGGTAATGGACCTAAGTAATAAGTTGCCAATATGTCCCATGGTGCTCCAGCTCCTAATGTTCCCATCGGTGCTCTCGGTGTTTTAACAGGCTTCTTATCTGCCGCACAAATGTCACATTGTTTTACTAAGACGTTGACATCCTCTTTTAAATTGTACCAATAGTAACGTTGCAGAATCTAGTCTTTTGTCTTCTTTGTCCCCATATGACCTGTCATTAAAGTATTATGCATCTGATATAGGACATCCCTTTTCATATTTCTTGGCACGATTAACTGTTTAAAAGAACCAGTTTTATCTTGTTTTTGGAACAGCTTTATCCGAACACCATTTCTGACTTCAATAACATCCCAAAGTATCCAATAATGTTGCGCTGCAGGGCTCAAACCTACTACCTCTTGTGCCGATGGTCTTACTCCCAACTCTTTTGCTCTCAATATTGAGCCTAAATCTTCATCTTCTAACTGAGCTTCTCTCAACTCCTCCCATGTTTTATCCAACTGAATCCATTTTTGATCGTAACTGTCTTTACTTGTCGATGGTTCAACATCTTCAGCCCATTTCTCGTCATTTTCCTTGACTTTCACCTTTTCTTCCACTTCATTTACACCTCTCAAAGTGTTTCCACAATGCACCTCACTTTCCACTTCTTTATTTACCTGATATTCTTCCAAATCACCATTCAATTTATTACAATTCTCTGGAATTTCTTCTATTCCACTAGGACATAGTCCTTCTAATGCCATATCTTGTGCTCTTTTCATACATTTTCTACATGGCCCACACTTGAGTGATTCCAACATGTCTACGTTTGAGCACTCACATTCTTTAGGATTTTCACACCTTGACAAGGCATCACAATGCCCTTGTTTATGACCTGGACGGTATTCTATCGCAAAATCATATTGCGCTAATATCTCTATCCATCTGGCTATTTTACCTCTTGGTTCTTTCAGTTTGAACAGCCATACTAAAGCCTGGTGATCGCTTCTCACCCTGAATCTTCTCCCCAACAAGTACTGACGGAAATGTTCAATAAAATATCTTACTTTCAAAAGTTCTTTCTCTGTGATGCAATAATTAGAATCAGCTTTGTTCAAAGCTCTACTACCATAGGCTAATACTCTTTCTCGTCCGTTTTGGATTTGTGCTAAAACACCACCTATGCCGATATCTGATGCATCCACATCTAGAATGAACTCACCGCCATCATTCTGTTGGAATCCCATTATTTCGGAACTTACTAAAGCCTCTCGTATATCAATAAATGATTTCTCACATGCATCTGTCCACTTAAATTTTCTGTCCTTTTTAACCAGTTCCATAATAGGTTTTGCCCTTTTTTGCAAAATCTTTTACAAACCGTCGATAGTAAGAGCCCATTGCTACAAATTGTTTAACTTGTCTAGGAGTTTGAGGTCTTGGCCATCCCACTATCTTGGTGATATTTGTTGGATTAGGTTTCACTCCATCACCGGAAACAACATGATCCAGAAATAACACTTCTGTCTGTAGAAGCTGACATTTCTCAGGCTTTAACTTTAGCCCAGCTGTTTGTAATCTCTCAAACACTTGTTCAACTCTTTCCATGTGCTGATCCAAGTTATCTCTATAGACAATAATGTCGTCTATATAAACTAGACAGGTTTCCCATTGAAGACCTTGCAGTGCCAACTCCATTGTCGTTTGAAATGTACTAGCAGCATTATTAAGCCCAATCGGCATCCTTGTCATCTCGAAATGGCCATATTTACATACGAAAGCGCTTTTTGGAATGTCCTATTCCTTCAAGGGTATTTGAAAATAGCCGCTGATTAAATCAAATGTACTAAAAAGTGTTGATCCTGTCACAGCATCAAGGCAATCCTGAATAAGAGGCATTGGGAAACCATCTGGCTTTACAAGTTCATTAACTCGTCGATATCTATGCATGGTCTGATAGCACCATTTTTTTTTCGAACAAGTACAATTGGAGATGCCCATGGTGATGTACACACCCTTTGCAAGCAAATCTTCAATCGCCTTCTTTTCTTCGTCTGCATAAGCTAAAGGAACACGTCTTGGAGGTTGTTTGATCGGGTCTGCATCGCCTGTCTTTATAGCGTGTTCATTTAAATGAGTTAGACCTATATCCCATTCATGTTTGGAAAAAATGTCCTGAAACTTTATTAATAGATTGGCTATATTTTCTTTCTCTGTGGTACTTCTGTTGTTACTAGCCTTTTCAAATAACTCCTTTAAATGATCCGGTATTTCAGTTGCACTTGATATTTTTGTCTGAGGTTTTGTTTCCTTCAAAGAGCCGGATGCATTATTTTGTAAATGGATTCTTCTGATGAAACTATTGTTGTTGTCTTCACCCTTGTTCTCATTTTGAGAAAGTACTGTAGGAGAACCTTCCATTCGCTCTGCATTCCCAATCACTGCATCTTGTTGCATCTTAACTTCGGATGTAAAAGGATTCAATAATCTAACCTTGCTTGTTACATTACTCTTCACATCGACTAAGGTATGTGCCATTTTCAATCTGTACGTATCTTCAAAATTATCGGATGGCTCTATAATAAAGCTAGATTCACCTTCTGGGTCATCAGTTTCATATCGGCCAACATATACATCAATGACTGCTTCTGAAAGACCAGGTATTGTATAATTATCAGCTGATACAACTCTTCGGCTCATCTCTTTCATGCCTATTTGCATAACTGGAATTTCCTGGTTATTCAACACGATTACGCCTCTGCTAAGTATTATGTCTGCGGGTCCACAACCATCATTCTGTAAAAGATCTACCCCTAGGAGACATTCATCTTCAATTTCAGCCACAATAATTTCTTTCTGTATTTCTAATGATCCTAATGTCAACTTGAAATCAGCTTTCCCTAATTCGTTTAAAGGTGTGCCTCCTGCTCCTGTCAAACAAGATGACCTTCTTAATGCTGGTCTTTCTTCTTCACTTAAACTCTCATACGCCTTTTTAGAAATCACTGTTTTTGATGAACCAGTGTCTGCAGTAAAGACGATTGGAATAGTTTCTAATTTACCCTTAATATAAACCCCATCACAAAGTTCTCTTTTCCTTCTTATTGGTCTTAAAGTACTGTAATTTTCATCTTTATTAACATTGTCTTCACACGTAACCTTTTTCCAGGTTCATCAAGTGTTTCAATTGTGGGGCCTTTCATATTTTCTAGGACCTCCCTTTGGCCACAGGGGATGGTCCCAACTAGTTTAAAGGACCATGTCTGAATTGTGCATCGCGTTCATTTTCTGAGTTTTGGCGTGATCTTCTTTGCTGAAAATGGCTATAATTGTTACTTTGTCTATCTCTGTATTGATTGTTATTTCTTCGTTGGTTATTCTCATTGAGTGGACATTCGCGTGATATGTGACCTTGTTTTTGACATCTATAGCATATAATGTTGCCTGCTTTCATTTTCTTATTGGTCGCCGAGTTTTGACTCTCTTCTAATTTTGACACTCTTTCTAACAGAAGTTTCAAAAGACCTAATTCTTCAGACTGATCATCTGTTTGCTTCAAGTCAGATTCAGCTTTGACTTTGTCAGTATTTGAAATATTAACAGATGTCTTTGGTTCTGTCTTGCCTATTGGCACTCTGCAGACCCTACGTTCTTCTTCTTCACAATGTCTACTTTCAATATCACTTGGTTCTTGACTTTGACTTCTTGCTCTACGTGTCTTCTTATGGTGTCTTTCTGCATAACTTTCAAATGTTCGGCTTCTCCTTGTCTGGACAAAATTAACTACATGGTAAACGGCCTCGGCAATGTTATCTGGTTCTTTCCGGTACTCTACTTCAAAGCGGGCTTCTTCATCATGTAATCCGTCGAGGAATCTACGTACTAAGTCTTCTTGTCGAATTCGTCTGTCTCTGTATCCATGTGCTCTGTCATATAGGCGTTTCAACTCTGCTGCATATTCTTCTGCTGTCTCTCCTACTTTCTGTACCCTTCTGCTAAATTCAGCTGCAAAGGTTCTTGGTGTTTCTATGACGCGGTATCTGTTATTCAGCTCATTAACTAGTTCTTGGTAGTTTGACAGCAAATTTCTAGGGAGTTGAGAAATTACAAATTGACTTGCGGTACCCTGAATGTTTGGTAGCAAATGGTCTAGTTGATCCTCCTCATTCCAGCCGTATCTTTCTGCAATGGCTTCAAATCTACTTATCCATACATCCCATTCATCTTTCCCATTAAAAGCCGGTATCTTCACATTTGGTGTGTGCGGTTGTCTAATAAAACTATTTGAAGGTTTAAGGAGTGATGTTCTTTGTGAATCCTGTGCTGAATAGTCATCAGACTGATTATTATCGTTGCATCTGTAATCATACCCTGGTCTATAACTCGGGCATGGTATATTGTGTCTTAATTGAAAATCTGAAGGTATATGATCATTGTAGCTATTGTGTGAAATAAACCTGCTATTCACTGAAGCCAAGTTTTCCGATTGTGATCGCATACTGTTGTGCCCAGGAATTGTCGAGCTATTTCTACCAATTGAATTTTTTGAATATTGGTTGTGAATGCGAGGTCCATGGTTTGTTTTATCAGAAGCAGAGTTGTTTGCTTCTCTCGGTCTGTTGTTGTTAGCACATCTCATGTCCCGTAACTCCTTGACCACACCTTTTAACACATCCGTTATCTCTTTCTGTTGGCCCTGTAAACAATTTACAGCTTGTGTAATCTCTTGGAAGTTGGTGCCATTATTACCTTCATTACCACCAGGTGTATCAACAGCATTTTGATTAACTCCAGGATCCATCTCGTCATATTCATCTGCCGTTTGATGGCTGGACCTACTTTGATTTTTAGAAGAATCATCGTAAACTTATGTGTGAAACTCTGCAGCACTAGGTTGCATTCGGAATGACATGTCCACTGGTGGTCTAAATTGATATTTTTTGTTTTCTGATCCTTCTAAAGGCTGTTTGAAGAAACTTCAGTTTCACTTCCGGCTTCTGACATTTAGATGGTAGGCCTACTTTGTGATTCGTCGTAGAGACAAGGTTCGAATCTCTGGATCCGTCACTGTGTTTAGAAAAACGGATCCCACCACTGCCACCATAAAATGTTACGCGCTTGGGTAGCTGGCTGTTTATATTTGTACTTTTATGTTTTGGTAGCTGACCGTTTATTTTTGTTTACTTTGTATATATATATATCTCAGAGAGATCAGTCAAAACTCATATTGACTCCAACATGTGTTTCAATAATTTACTTATTGATCGGGGAAACACATTAAACACAATGATCAGTTCAACTATATATTTTATTTACCTGTAAAGTTTTAATAGTAAAACAATGTTCTCTAAATATATATAACATCTGATATAAATAACTGATCAACAGGTCTAATTATAAAGTAATGATGCTTGAATATTCCAATGCTCTTTATGACAATAGGCCGAGGGAATTTAATTTCAAATATACAATCCCTTTGTCTTAACTTTTCAGGTTTATTTAAATAGATCTACTTCAATAAAATGTTTCACCTACAATGTGTTCTTTTTCTTTATATATGATTCTCTATATGTTAGATCTATATCAATCGTCACAGTCGTCTCTCTCCCCGATTTTTCAGCGAGAGGAGCTTTTATACCCAAACAAGTACATAACAAAACAGTGAGCAGAACACACAAAATAACTGTGCGCACATAAAATAATTGCGTAACACAATTCAAATCTGTGTACACACGTAAACTTTGTGCGCACACAAAACAGGTATGCACTATCAATATACTATACTTAAATCAGTAAAAAGAATTAAAGATAATTATTACTCAGTGTAAATCAATAGATATTTGTAATAATTACATGACTCTTACATCAAATTTCCTTTTAATGCCTTTGGATGGCATAATTTGCTCAAACCAATATGTTGACATCGTTTATGAATGACAGCTTCTAAAAGGTAACTATAGTAAACAACCCATAATGCACTGCAAAAATACATCCCAAGATGGCTGACGTGAAACTGATGCACAATACACACCATGAAATATCCAATAAATATACTGCTGAAATAGACGTAACTTAGTCACGGTTAAATTAACTACACTCAGTTATAAACATACCATCTATTAAAATCACACATACAACATATCATATCCTGAATGGAGAATTATTTATACTGTTTAATTAACATTTCATGAGCTTGAATTTATCAGCATGTGCGTAAACAAATCCAAAGTGATATGTTAAAAGGTTCATCCTCTAATAACAATAAATAATGTTACATGGACATCTTAATACCAGGATATTACAGTATTTTGAAAATATGTGTAAACACAGTGAACGCAAATGAAAACATGAACGTTGACTCAATTCTTTCGGAGTATACCGATAGATTTTAAGGGCTCGGAAAACTAAAAGATTTTCAGTTGAAATTGCACGTGAATGAAAATGTAGCACCCACTGCACAACCAGCTCGTAGAATTCCATTCAACATGAGACAACAGGTAGATATGAAGCTAAAAGAATTAGTAGAATCTGACGTAATAGAGAAGGTAGAAGGCCCCACTCCATGGATTTCGCCGTTAGTAGTAATCCCGAAGGCAAACAATGACATACGTATCTGTGTAGACATGCGCCAGGCTAACACATCAATCGAGAGGGAACGATTCCCATTACCAAATATCGACGAAACATTAGAAGAATTGAATGGTGCCAAGTACTTTTCGATATTAGACCTTAAAATGGGATTTCATCAAATAGAGCTTGACCCACAATCCGGAGAAATCACAACATTTGTCACAAATGACGCAATCTATAGATAAAACAGATTGATGTTCGGCATATCATGTGCACCTGAAATATACCAACGGGTTATTCAGCATACAATTCAAGGCATACCAGGATGCAAAAACATATCTGATGACATAATTGTATATGGGAAAACAAAGGAGGATCATGACGCTGCATTACGCAATGTACTGCAACGATTACGTGAGAAAAACTTAACTCTCAATAAGGAAAAATGCATATTTTCCAAGACATCGCTAACTTTCATGGGACACCACTCACATCAGAAGGTCTCATGCCACAGGATAGTAAAATAGAGGCAGTACTAAAAACAGAAGTACCAAAATCAGTCAAAGAAGTCAAAAGTATTTTAGGACTTGTGAATTACTGTGCAAAATTCATTCCTAACTTTGCAACTGTTTCAGAGCCATTTCGGAGATTAACACGTAAACACCAGCAATTTGAATGGCAGTCTGAACAAAAACAACAACCGTTCGAACTATTAAAGGAACTATTGACAAGCGCGACTGTAATGGTATATTATAACCCCGACGCAGAAACAACTATAACCGTGGATTCTAGCCCCTTTGGTCTTGGAGCGATTCTATCGCAAAAACAAAGTGATGGACAGTATCGCCCTGTAGCATATGCTAGCAGGACATTAAATCAAGTTGAAAGGAGGTACAGTCAGATAGAGCGCGAATGCCTTGCTGTTGCATGGGGAATTGAAAAGTTTAGAGTGTATGTCTATGGAGTTATGGATTTCAAGGTCATAACAGATCATAAGCCACTTGTTAACAGTTTCACACCAAGACACACTCCCCCAGCAAGAATACAGCGATGGCTATTAAAACTTCAATGCTATAAATTTACATTGGAATACCAGCCTGGACATTTAAATGCTGCTGATGTCCTGTCAAGATCTCCCATTGGGGGAAGATAAATGCCAAATCTCACAGAGCACAGAAGATTATATTAATTACGTGTGCCAGAATGCAGTACCCTCAGCTATGACCTTAGAGCAAATTGATAAGGAGTCGGCTAATGACACAACCATTCAAGAAGTAATCAAATGCATTAAGCATGACAAATGGCCAAAGTGTGAGAAATTCAATACTTATTTCAAGATTCGCTCAGAATTAACAGTATACAACAATATTGTTTTAAGAGGAACTAGAATTGCAATACCAGAAAGTTTATGGCCTCGAGTTCTACAGTTAGCTCATGAATCACACCAAGGGGTCCTTAAGACAAAACAAATGCTAAGAGAAAAGGTATATTGGCCCGGAATTGACAATGATGTAGAATATATGATCAAAACATGCTATGAGTGTCAATTGGTATCAAACCCTCCAATCTCACCACAAACAGAAACAACTGAGCTACCATCAAAACCATGGGAACGTGTAGCTATGGATTTAACTGGACCATTTCCATCAGAAGAATACTTGTTAGTTGTTATCGACTATTACTCGAGATTTCCCGAAGTTGAAATTATGAAGTCAACAACATCTACAGCTATTATACATAAGCTGATGAGAACTTTTGCCACGCACGGATTACCAACCGAAATTACCACTGATAATGCTCCAAATATGGTATCTGAAGAACTAAGGATTTTTTTCTACAACAATGGAATAACACATAAACGCGTGACTCCATATTGGCCCCGCGCTAACGGACTCGTGGAATACTTCAACAAAACACTTGGTAAATGATCAAGACAGCCGTGGCTGTTCACAAGAACTGGAGAACTGAATTGTATAAATTCTTATTAACTTACCGAACAACACCACACGTTACCACTGGACGCGCACCTGCAGAGTTATTCATCAACAGAACATTAAAAAACAAGCTTCCGCATTTTGAGAAAGAAAGGAGAAATACACACCTCAGAAATCGCGACAAAACTAAAAAAAAAAAGATGAAAAAATATGCAGACAAGCGTTCTAGTAGTCGGTTTATAAATTATAAACTGGGACAAAAAGTGTTAATTCTTAGAAGAAACATAGGAAAATTAGATGCAAAATGGGACAGTGACATATACACAATAATTGGTCAGAAAGGACACCAGGTCAAACTGAAATCTGTGTACAATCAAATTCTCTACAGGCATGTTTCACATGTCAGACCATTTTATGTGCTGGAAGGAAAATAAACAAACCGTGGAACAAACTGCAATTAACTTTGAACTGACCCTGGCTGTGAAGACTTTAAACATTAATGGAGCTAATTAACTGACAGTTTAATGTGCGAAAGAGAAATAACTTTGGTTCATGTTTACAATCTTTGAAACATTAACTTCATTAGATACAATCTGTGTTTTGATACATAATCACTCTGTCCTTTGTACTGGACATTACATTAGATTCTAGAGTGACTTTTGCTTGGTCTTGTCTTATGTCTAATATTAAACTTGAATACATGTTTCCATTGTAAATTAAAGAAGGGATGTAATGTATGCTACAATGCCTAGCTCCTCCCTAAAACTGACCAGCTGATAAGCTGCGCCCACGCATGCCTTGTATATGTACTCTGTATAGATTAAGTATTAGAATAGATTTAGTAACCAGAAGTATAACTTGTGTTTCATTTCTATCCCATAAATATTAACAATTACAAACATTACAGAAAGCTTTATTGAAGTCTCATTTCAGCAAAAATCCTTTGCCAATCACATCATCTGCCTCCACCGTAAACGTGCACGTGCCAGTATAATGCCCTCTACCGGCCACCTCTACAACGACGGCGTCGTGTGTTCCATACGTCAGTTGTTTAACTGGTCTAGCGGTGAATTTAGACCCAGCTGGCCCTCTAAACGTGCGCGACTGGCCAACTTGAATCCAACCCCTCGCAACGTGTTGCGCTATCCGGGCCGTAACTCCGGAACCACAAGGGGATCGGTCTACATTAAGTGCAAAACAGATACATATACCTATGCTCATTGAAATGAGAAATAGTGAACAATTATTGGCGGTTTAGTTTCTTTAATAATTTTAAGCAAAACAGGAGTTCGAAGAATAGTTTCACTTCATTTATTTTTTTCAGATACAACAAATGGATCATGTATATAATAAACTGTGTAATTGTACCTCTTTGTCGGCAAACACGCACATATCTGCCGTTTCAGTTTCACTGTATTGGTTGTTGTCGTCTGTCAGGATGGTGCCAAACAGAAACGCCAAATCGGGAGTGTCCGGGTGCGTCAATTTCAGAGTCTTCTTCAGCGTTTCTGTAGCAAAGGTAACACATTTAATTTAGGAACGAATATTGGTTGGTTGGTTGGAGTTTTACTCATTTCAGCACAGTTTTAGGCTACATATGACGATCGATTTTTTAGTGGTGAAAGCAGACCACCCTCTTTTTTCCTGAGTAGAACCAGTCCTGTATCAATCTCCACGCAGAGTTATCGTTCCTTGCACTCACATATATCTCTGCTAACTACTAAATTACAAGATTTTGTTAAACCTGTTAAATTGAAATATGTTTGCCTGAAACTTATTTATTTCTTGTGTAAATATAATTTTCAGAATATTTGCAAATTAGATGTTGCAAGATTTGAAATAATGCATGAAAACAGTTTAGTTTTAATCGGGACTATTTTAGTACAAAATTAATACGTACTTAGGTCTCCTCAATCGAAACGCATGTGTAAACATTTCAAACAGAAGCTCGATAGCAGAAAATTACTAAAAAATTAACTCATGGAAACAAAAAAATAAATTATTTAATATAGGTCTATATTTTAACTTTGCAGATCACGCAAAAGGATCGTCATAACGTTTTTGAATAATCACGTGACCTGACCGTTCGCCCGACTTCCTTTGACGTTGACAGAGTCAAATGAGGAACGTGTATACGTCCCGCCATAGGTAAGAATCGAAACAATATTAAGAGCTCATTGCCACCATTAAAGCCGGCGGTACGTAATTTTTCATGTCGAGTAAAATACTGAATGTTTTTAACTTTCCTTTAAGTAATATTACTTACTATTTTGCTATTTTATGATAATCATACGTTAAGTATTACTCCGCCTCATTGTAGATTCATGTTGTTTTGAACTTTAATGAGATTTTCGCCGATTATTGTCTTTTCTGTAGGAGATTCTGTGTCTCCGTGACCGCGCGCATATCCCAATTTATTATGCGTCATTTATGCTCTTTTGTTAGTGATACTGGCGAATTCATATCAGGTTAGAATTTAGTAATGCATATGTCAACGTTTAGTTACGTCAGTTAATTAGTAACATATATTTTGCTTGTACATAAAGGCGGTTAAACAGGTTCTTTTCATGTAGCATCATGGCCTAGTTTGGCTGGCCGAATGACACACATTCATCAGTACTCACGAACTGCTGTGTACTGGCAGTATTCCAGCTGTACACTTTATCACGAGATAATGTTACATGTTTTAGAAGACAATGCAAACTATTCATGGAATTGCTTTAATAGTAGAAGGTCACACGTGCGCGATATATATGTTTTAAGCAAATAATATAAAAAAAATAATATATATATTAATAATAAAAAATAATTTAATAATAATAATAATAATAATAATAACATGTATACAGCTGTAGTAATAATAATAATAATATTGTAATACAACTTGACGCGATCGTGTTGAGTATGGGTTAAACAAATTAAAGCATTTGTAATTAAATAAATAATTCAGTGAATAAATAAAATAATAAAATAAATACACAGTATTACTATTCATAATAATAATAATAATAATAATAATAACATAGTAATAGTAACAATAATATTAATATAATAAACAGGAGAATAATAACTTTAACAATAATAATAAAACAATAATATCATTAATATTTATAATGAATACTAATGATAATAAACAAAAGAACAACCACCAGCTTTAGTAATGCGAAAAATCAAAATAAAAAAATAAAAAAATAAAAAAATCAATAAATAATAATAATAATAATAAATAATAATATGAATAAAAAATAAAAAATAAAAAATAATAATAATAAACAAATAAATCAATCAATAAAATATAAATAAAAAAAAATCGACGCGAAGGCCGAGGCCTACATTCGACAGCAGACCAAAGGGTGACACGACGTCGGGCAGTATGTGCGGCGCAGGGGTCATACTGTGATGGGTGAGGCCCTAAAAGCGATCGTTTCCAGTAGCGGATGTAGCCAGCACCACCTAGACGTCGTCCAGGCCCCCTCCACCACCACCCCCTCCCCCACCCCACCTCACAGCCGCAGCGAAAACTACAGAGCGAAAGCGACAACCACCAATATACGATCAACATATTCCAGACTCTATTGTACCAATCTCGGTGAACCGTGAGGATCACTGAGTATGTTTGCGGAGGGACTATAATCATTAGAACTACACACACACACACGCATTCATAATGAGCATGTAACATAAATGATGTAGTTCTTTGTCATACTCGTAAATAAGTTGATCCATTATACGATTCAACATATTTCATTTGCTTCGTTTTGGTTTTAGGCCAAAATTGTTAATCCTCCGTTAAGAAAAAGACCAGTTACCTGTCACAGCATTTGCCGCCTTTACACACTCTTGAACAGAAGACTTCTGCAGATCGACACCGAGGCTTGATGCTGTCACGAGAGCATAAAAAGCTCCCCCGTAACTTACGTCTACTGACACGTGACCATACCCATACCCAGACACGTCAACGTCAACATCTGGAATAAAACAAATAGGCATACTCAGTTTTATTGAATATTGGTAAAAAACTTGGTGAGGTCCTATAAAACTGAAATTTGTATTTTTAAAACGTGTCTAGCGGGTTTACATGCATTAGATTTTATCACGGCATCAATTAAGACCGACACATTAACCAAAATCCGCGATGTACGTTTTTGTTATCAAAGGTAATAATTAATAATTAATACACAAACAACTCAATGCAATAATCAATGGGCGTGTTACACCTTAAAACTAGTAACGTTTAAAAGATACCTAATGCAAATACAAATGCCGGGACGCTGTTGAATCTCACGCCTCCTGTTTTCCCGTCCTTGTATTCCACAAATGCTTCTACGGGCCCGCAGGGACACTGAAGGAGCACCCTCGTTTCAGGAGAGGTGGGGTTCTCAACAATTCCATAGTCGATGGCGTACCTTCCGAGTGCGATTACTGCATGGCCGCACATTGTACCGTAGCCCTCATTGTGGATGAAAATACAGCCTAAATCTGCCCCTGGAGAATCCGGCTTTACTAAAAACACACCATACATGTCATGGTGACCACGTGGTTCAAACATAAGCAGTTTTCTGATATGATCAAAGTTTTCCCGTATGAACTGTCTTTTATCCAGAATCGTTTCCCCCTGAATTTCTGGCAGCCCTGATAATACGATTCTGAGGGGCTCCCCGCCGGTATGCATCTCCATTGTTTTTACACATAATTCCGACATTTTAAGACACGTTTATTATAATATCCGTTTATTCAGAACTATAGACGTTACACGTGTACAAAGCTTGGATTCTGGGTCAGCATTATCGGTCACACCAAGGCTTTATATGACGTTATCAGCCCAGGTCACACCAAGGATTATAACTGTAAAAGCCAGTCGACTGTAACACAGAGTTACTGTACCTACTCTCGGACATTTCCAGTGGCGGAACTAGCATTGCATATTTGAGTGGGTGCGTAACTCTTGCAGAGCACAAAGCAAAATACAAACACTCTAATTAAGAAATAAAAGATTTCCAGCGGTGTATATTTCCCAGATCAATACATGGAAGGCGTGACTTGAAAATCATCGATAGCAAGGGCCGCAGGCTTCCATTGGTTTAAATCCCAAACATCAGGTTTATATCTCGTAACCTTAAACCAGTTAACCAATTCGTCGCGCCCTTAATATAATTGCTTAAAAACCATATTGTTTTTGTTTGTATGGTGTTTTTACGTCATTTTCAACACATGTATGGTTATATATGACGGTCGATTTTTTTGTGGTCGAGGCAGACCACCCACTTGTCCTGGGTAGAACCAGTACTGTACACCTCCCGCCATCGACACTTCCTCAATTACAAGTTTAAAAACCAGTTATATAACTATAACTTTGTGACACGACGAAAACTTAATTTCTTCCTTTTTAGGGAGTGGTGTGGGGGTGGGCGGGGGAGGGGGATGGGGGATCATCATATCCCCCGTTTATTTTCCTTATTAGTAGACCGGCGCGTTTTTTCAGAGCAAAACATACATTTTAAAATTTTAGAGGACTGGTGAATACTCCGGTTCCGTCCACCTGCTGCTGAATCCTCACCTGGGTCGGCTTTAAACTAACTGCTTATCAAGGGGCCCAAGAGGGCCGGTGGATGCTCTACTGGCTAATACTGCCTCTTATAACAGGCGAGGGGGATCAAGATGGGTGCCTGATATGGGTGGTTTTTAAAATGTTCTGAGATTTTATGTTAAAATAAACATTTCGAGCAAGTCTGGTAAAGATGAACAAGGTTTGAACCCACTTCCCCGGGCTCCCGAATTAAAAAAACGAATAAGTGAAAACAGATGTTTACCAAGGTAACTCAAGAGAAAAAATATCTAATACTAATACTAATAATAATGATAACTTTTGCCTCAAATAGGATTTGAGCCCGCGACCACAGGTTTCCAATGTGCAATATCAAATATTGAACGTTTCACTAATTCAAAGGCCATAATTGAAGAACTTATCAAGATATTATTAGTATATATACTCTGTAAAAAAAGTTTTGGACCATGGCAGTGTTCGAACCCGTACAATGATCGCTGAACTTTGACATTCGACCATAACCCTTATTATCTCAGTTGATAATTCACAATAGATCAACAATCAACAATAATTATCGTTTACAATGAAAGTTTGCGAAAAAATAATAATATTTTTATTGGTTACTCGATTGTGTCCGTAACTGTTTGTGTGTTCGCGATATTTTTTTAAAATCAAATCTTGTTTGGAATTTAATGTTTCTGGTACCAAATTAGCCGGGGAGGGTAGATCTTGGTTACTAAAAATAAAAAAGATACTTAAATTCTGTCCACTAGTTTTATTTTTATATGACTTTATATATCCTGGTCCAAAACCTTTTTAACCGAGTATATATTTTCCATTGTTTTTGTTAATATTGGATTAACAATGGAAATGCTATAGTGGTAACAAGGCCAAACTATGTCATTTCTATTTATTTTTTTCAATTTAAGGGCAAATAACTCCTTTCATTGCCATCAGATATTCATGAATGAAGAACTTGTCGAAGAATTTATTATTATACAGATTCTGGAGAGAAAAAAAAAGGTAATATGAAAAGGCTATAGAGGTAACAAGGTCAAGTTACGTCATGTTTCCTAATTCCAGGGCATAACACCCACTTTAATACTATCTAATATGCATGATTGAAGAACTTGTCCAATATATGATTATTTAATACAAACTGTTTGGTTTCGATTGCATGAAAAACGGAAGTGCTATTATGGTAACAATGTGAAATTATTTTTTTGTTGCAGATACTTGGGCAGATAACTCACTTGTAAATATCATAGAAACATGCTTATGGTATTATTTTATAGGTACTGCACAGAGCTACTAAATGTTATGCTCAATTTTGTTTCGCTCTTCAAGTCTCACACCTCTATTATCTACCCCAAAAACTCACGGACCTAGAGACAAAAGGAAAACAGAAACTAATGTATGTTCGTTATAGGTATTGCACAGAGCTATTGCATTTTAGTTCTATTTTTTCTCCACTTTAGGCAATTTTTAATTTCAAACATATGGTTTTCTATGCGTTAGCGTACATCTCCAGTGTAAAGTACAGATGAAACAGACAAACCCATGTTGAGGTTTCATTCAAATTTCAGAATTACGGAAGCACGACATCTTCAGCTGGATAGTGTATGGATTTTATATTTCTCATAGGGGTCACAAAAATATGAGCTAGGCAAAACAAAAAAAAAATAATTGTGTCAAAACAATAAGTATGTCGTACGCAGTGGTAAAACAAATACATCATCATAAGTTGTCATTGGTGCTGGCTCCATAGCACTGGAACTATCTCTCTGGCATTGGAGCTATCTCTTTTAAGAAATCGCGTATTTCTTCACCTGAAACGTTCTCATTATTGTGTCAACACTAAATATACTGACACCAACTGGTTAATAGTTGATGTGTTCATGCCGATATGTAGCGTAAATAGACAAACAAATGGGGGGAGGGGGTGCGGGGTGGATCTTGGTGACGATCAAGTTGAGAAAAAGCTGCAAAGTTCGAACGGGCTAAAAGTTCTTGGCGTCAAATTAGGCATCTTTCGAGAAAATGTTTGGGCCGTGTGCGAAGCTTAACGGAGGTAGCTCCACTGTTTACCAGCCGTATTATGGGTTATTAACTCTGTCATCATTTAAATTAGAGTTATTGCCCTTTGCAATTTTATACTTATCATTTTTGGCCGGAGCATAACTTCAAATCTACTGTTGAGACTGCAGTGAAACTTCACACAATGATAGAGGGCAATGAGAGAAAGTGCAGAGTGCAAGAACCGTAAATGTGTCATCTTTCGAATTATAGTTATTGCCCTTTGTAATTTTACACTTGGAGTTCTTGTCCGGGGAATAACTTCAAATCTACCGACGGGACTGCAATGATGATAGAGGACAATGAGAGGATATGCAGAGTGCAAAAATCATAACTATGTCTCATTTAACTCAGAGTTATTGCCCTTTGCAATTTTATACTTATAATTTTTGTCTGGAGCATAACTTCAAATCTACTGTTGAGACTGACATGAAACTTCACACAATGATAGAGGGCAATGAGAGGAAGTGCAGCCTGCAAGAACCGTAACTCTGCCATCATTTGAATTAGAGTTATTGCCCTTTGTAATTTTAAACTTGGAATTCTTGTCCGGAGCATCACTTCAAAACTTCTGATGGGACTACAATGAAATTTCACACAATGATAGAGGGCAATGAGAGGATGTGCAGAGTTCAAGAACCGTAACTCTGTCACCATTTCAATTAGAGTAACTCTGTCATCATTTAAATTAGAGTTATTGCCCTTTGCAATGTTATACTTAATTTTATACTTATAATTTTTGTCCGGAGCATAACTTCAAATCTACTGTCGAGACTGCAGTGAAACTTCACACAATGATAGAGGGCAATGAGAGGAAGTGCAGAGTGTAAGAATCGCAACTCAGTCATCTTTCGAATTAGAGTTATTGCCCTTTATAATTATGGCTCCCCCACACAAAGTGTGGTAGGGGAGCCATATTGATTTTGTGCTTTCTGTCTGTCTGTCTGTCTGTCTGTAGGTCTGTCTGTGTCACAAACGATGTCCGATCAATAACTAGAGAATGGTTGGACCTAGGGTCCTCAAACTTGGAAGGATGGTTGGTCATGACAAGTAGATGACCCCTATTGATTTTGAGGTCACTAGGTCAAAGGTCAATGTTGCGGTGACATTGACTATCAAAACGATGTCCGATCAATAACTAGAGAATGGTTGGACCTAGGGTCCTCAAACTTGGAAGGATGGTTGGTCATGACAAGTAGATGACCCCTATTGATTTTGGGGTCACTAGGTCAAAGGTCAAGGTTGCGGTGATATTGACTATCAAAACGATGTCCGATCAATAACTAGAGAATGGTTGGACCTAGGGTCCTCAAACTTGGAAGGATGGTTGGTCATGACAAGTAGATGACCCCTATTGATTTTGGGGTCACTAGGTCAAAGGTCAAGACCGTAGGTATGTCTGTGTCACAAACGATGTCCGATCAATAACTAGAGAACGGTTGGACCTACGGTCCTCAAACTTGGAAGGATGGTTGGTGATGACAAGTAGATGACCCCTATTGATTTTGGGGTCACTAGGTCAAAGGTCAAGGCCGTAGGTCTGTCTGTGTCACAAACGATGTCCGATCAATAACTAGAGAACGGTTGGACCTACGGTCCTCAAACTTGGTAGGATGGTTGGTCATGACAAGTAGATGACCCCTATTGATTTTGGGGTCACTAGGTCAAAGGTCAAGGCCGTAGGTCTGTCTGTGTCACAAACGATGTCCGATCAATAACTAGAGAACGGTTGGACCTACGGTCCTCAAACTTGGAAGGATGGTTGGTCATGACAAGTAGATGACCTCTATTGATTTTGGGGTCACTAGGTCAAAGGTCAAGGTCGCGGTGACCTTGACTATCAAAACGATGTCCGATCAATATCTAGAGAACGGTTGGACCTAGGGTCCTCAAACTTGGAATGACGGTAAGTCATGACAAGTAGAGGGGTCACTAGGTCAAAGGTCAAGGTCGTGGTGACCTTGACTATTAATACGATGTCCGATCAATAACTAGACCGGTTGGACCTAGGGTCCTCAAACTTGGAAGGATGGTTGGTCATGACAAGTAGATGACCCTATTGATTTTGGGGTCACTAGGTCAAAGGTCAAGGTTGCGGTGAAACTATGTCCGATCAATAACTAGAGAATGGTTGGACCTAGGGTCCTCAAACTTGGAAGGATGGTTGGTCATGACCAGTAGATGACCCCTATTTATTTTTTATTTTTTTTTATTTAGATTTTTTTTTGAATTTTTTTTTTTAAATTTTTTTTTTTTAAATTTTTTTTAATTTTAATTTTTTGTTTAATTTTTTTTTTATTTTTTTTATTTTTTATTTTTTTTATTTTTACATAAGAAAATTTAGGGTCGGCCCTTTAAAAAAATAGGGTCGGTCGGTTTACTTGAACCACACCTATTTTTTTATGTGGCCTTACTGATACAGATAGTACATACAGTCATAGGGATATTGAATATCAAAACGATCTCAGATCAATAAAGAACAGTTGGACCTAGAGTCGTCAATTATGTCTGTTCAGCCATACGTTTTTGTCCCATGGACAATAACAATTTCTAGTTGACACTTGGAATTCTTGTCCGGAGCATAACTTCAAAACTACTGACGGAACTACAACGACACTTCACACAGTGATAGAGGGCAATGAGAGGAAGTGCAGAGTGCACGAACCGTAACTCTGTCACCATTCGACTTAAGAGTTATTGCCCCTTGTAATTTTATATTTAGAATTTTGGTCCCGAGCATAATTTCAAAACTACTGATGGAACAACAATGAAACTTCACACAATGACAGAGGGTAATGAGAGAAAGTGGAGAGTGCAAGAACCGTAACTCTGTCATCATTCAAGTTATTTTATTTTTGTAATTTTATACTTAGATTTTTTGTCCAGCGCATAACTTCAAAACTACTGATGTGACTGCAGTGAAATTCACACAAAAATAGAGGGCAATGACAGGAAGTGCAGCGTGCAAAAACATAACTCTGACATTATTCAAATTAGAGTTATTGCCCTTTGTAATTTTACACCTTGAATTTTGGTCCGGAGCATAATTTCAAAATTACTAACGGGACTGCAGTGAAACTTCACACATAAATAGAGGGCAATGACAGGAAGTGCAGAGTGCAAAAAACATAACTCTGACATCATTCAAATTAGAGTTATTGCCCTTTGTAATTTTACACTTTGAATTCTTGTCCGGAGCATAATTTTAAAACTACTGATGGGACTGCAGATTGAAAACTGCTGGTTGATAAAAGTTGAGGATACATTTCGGGGATCATCCATAGGTTCTACCGATTTTCTTTTTGAATTGGTCGATTAACATGTTGGCTTTTGATGGTGAGTGATTTGGGTTAACCATTGCACCTGAGCGGGTATATTGTGCTGATTTCTTGGTGTTTGAGATCCATGGGCGTTTGTTTCAATGTTTGAGTAATGTATGTGCGATGTTTTTGTCAACTGTGTTAAAGAGGTCAGTTTTGTACTTTGACCAGAGTTCATTTGTGTGGAGGTGTTCATGGTTATGTATAATGTCTTGATGTGTAGGCTATTTGTCAGATCTGAATTTATTTGATTCCAGTTTGCGTGTGTGTATTTTAGGATTTGTCTGTGTTTTTGTTTTTATCTTGGCAAATTCAATAGATATGATGTCGTGATCAGATTATGGTATCTATTTTATTGACGCTGATGGGGTCATTGTCGTATCGGATACTACAGAAAGGTACCCGGGGTACATTTATGTATATAGAAACGTACCCGATTTTTTTTGAATTCCAGAACGGCCCCCAAATATACAGAAACATACCCGGACAAACAAGATCTCATTGGCGGAATTGAAACAATTTAGAACTTGATAAAACAACTATTTAAACAATATTGTTTATCATCAGCTATTGCGCTATTGTTCTTAAAAACATATTTAGGGTGTCATAGTTAGTAATAAAATACAGAACGTATTGTCGTACAACCGGAAGTTGTAAATCATCAAACCCCGCGCAAAAAAGTAAACAAATATGCAGCTCGTCGTTCAAGAAGAGTTGGTCAAATATTTAGACCAACTGCATTCCTTTAAGGCAGAGGCAACAGCGAGCGGCTTTATAAAAATGAATTGATTACACTTTGTAAACAATGAAAGTTTCGTTTCCGTGAAGTAACAGAACGCATTACGGCTGCGTTTTACGACATTGTATTTTGTCTCGGGTACATTTATGTATATTTGGGGGCCTTTCTGGATTTCGATGATTTTCGGGTACGTTTCTGTATACATAATGAAATGTACGAAATGACCCCCATCAGCTGACAGTAGAGGGATAGCCTGTGAGACACTTTGAGTATCCCTTGCAATCAATGTGATCCAAGTTGAAATTCCCTCCGACAGTGACAAATATGGGGCTTGCATTTATAAATACGACTTAACGGTTCGTGAACAAAGTGAACCCAAGCAGGGGTGGATCCATGGCCGGGTGCTTCCACCGTGCTATACCCTGGGTCACGCCAGCCCTACCCTGACTGCATATCAGTAAAGATTTGGTGAAAACATAAAAGCTGGAAACGGGTAGGTTAAGGAAAGCTTTAATGAAGTCTCATTTCAGCAAAAATCCTTTGCCAATCACATCATCTGCCTCCACTGTAAACGTGCACGTGCCAGTGTAATGCCCTCTACCGGCCACCTCTACAACGACGGCGTCGTGTGTTCCATACGTCAGTTGTTTAACTGGTCTACCGGTGAATTTAGACCCAGCTGGCCCTCTAAACGTGCGCGACTGGCCAACTTGAATCCAACCCCTCGCAACGTGTTGCGCTATCCGGGCCGTAACTCCGGAACCACACGGGGCGCGGTCTACCTTAAATGCAAAACAGATGTATTACCGCCTAATTAGCATATATAAGGAAATGAGAAATAGTGAACAATCATTGGCGGTTTAGTGTTTTTAATAATTTAAGCAAAACAGGAGTTCGAAGAATAGTTTCACTTTATTTATTTTTGCAGATCCAGCAAATGGTTCATGTATATAATAAACTGTGTAATTGTACCTCTTTGTCGGCAAACACGCACATATTTGCCGTCTCAGTTTCACTGTACTGGTTGTTGTCGTCTGTCAGGATGGTGCCATACAGAAACGCCAAATCGGGACTGTCCGGGTGCGTCAATTTCAGAGTCTTCTTCAGCGTTTCTGAAGCAAAGGCAACACATTGAAATTAGGAACAAATATTGGTTGGTTGGTTGGTATTTTACTCATTTCAGCACTGTTTTAGGCTTTATATGACGATCGATTTGTTAGTGGTGAAAGCAGACCACCCTCTTTTTCCTGAGTAGAACCAGTCCTGTATACGTCCCGCCATAGGATAGGTAAGAATCGAAACAATATTAAGAGCTCAGTGCCACCATTAAAGCCGGCGGTACGTACTTTTTCATGTCGAGTAAAATACTGAATGTTTTTAGCTTTCCTTTAAGTAATATTGCTTATCATTTTGCTATTTTATGATAACCATACGTTAAGTATTACTCCGCCTCATTGTAGATTCATGTTGTTTTGAACTTTAATGAGATTTCGCCGAATATTGTCTTGTCTGTAGGAGATTCTGTGTCTCCGTGACCGCGCGCATATCCCAATTTATTATGCGTCATTTATGCTCTTTTGTTGGTGATACTGGCGAATTCATATCAGGTTAGAGTTTTGTAATGCATATGTCAACGTTTAGTTACGTCAGTAAATTAGTAACATATATGACACACATTCATCAGTGCTCACGAACTGCTGTGTACTGGCAGTATTCCAGCTGTACTCTTTATCACGAGATTTAGAAGACAATGCAAACTATTCATGGAATTGCATTTAATAGTACATAGTACAAGGTAACACGTGCGCGATATATATGTTTTAAGCAAATAAAAAAAAAATTATGATAATAATAATAATAATAATAATTTTTTTTTTAAATAATTATAATAATAATGAAAGGTATACAGTAGTAATAATAATAATAATAATAACGTAATACAACTTGACGCGATCGTGTTGAGTATGGGTTAAACAAATTAAAGCATTTGTAATTAAATAAATAATTCAGTGAATAAATAAAATAATAAAATAAATACACAGTATTACTATTTATAATAATAATAATAATAATAATAATAATAATAACATAGTAATAGTAACAATAATATTAATATAATAAACAGGAGAATAATAACTTTAACAATAATAATAAAACAATAATAACATCATTAATATTTATAATGAATACTAATGATAATAGTAATAATAATAGCAATAGCGCTAAAGAAAAGAACAACCATCAAATTTAATAATGCGAAAAATCAAAATATTTTTTTTTAAAAAAATCAAAATAAAAAAATCAATAAATAAATAATAATAATAATAATAATAACTAGATTTTGATCAGAACCTGATCAAACGGGCTTTCCTGATGTTAATGGCGTCATGACGTCACAACTGTCAGAGTTGTCTAAGTTGATGAAACTGATTGATATATCAAGAAAATAACTTCGAAAACGCGACCAGTAAAACAATCGATTTTCTGAATATTTTGACGTCACTGACGTCATGACGTCGGGATACCGTATGTGTGCACAACCAGATCCCGTCCTCTACAATCTCTGAAAGTTTGTTGAAATCCGATCATAAATAGAGAAGATATAGTCTTAACAAGATTTCCTTTATGACGTCACTGGTGGCCATCTTTGATGACGACATAACATACTTCGACGTTATTACACAACCAGACGTTGAATGTAGAGTTCCTGTGAAAGTTGCATCAAAATCCGATCATAAATGAAGGAGATATAGCGATTACAAGATTTCTTAAATGACGTCATTGGCGGCCATTTTGGATGACGTCATGACGTTAAAACTGTCAGAGTCGATTGAAACAATGACACTGAATGACTGATGGATGTTACAGTGAAAAAGCAGGAAAAATGCAATCATTGAAAAAAAGGACTTTTCGTAACATTGTGACGTCACTGACGTCAAGACGTTATTACATAGAGACACGTTTTTACATTCAAACACAACTAGACCCTGAACCCTACAATCTGTGAACAAGATTTGTCTGATGACGTCACTGGCGGCCATCTTGGATGACGTCATGACCCCAAAAGCTTCGGGACGATATTCCAGACTGAGCTCTATCACTGTGTAAAAATTAGAGGCCGTTCGAACAGTTTTACTATGAAAAGTGCTGGGGAGAAGAATAATAATAAGAAGAATAAACAGAACGAAAACAAGAGGTTTTCCACTGAAAAGTGGAAAGCCCTAATAAATAATAATATGAATAAAAAAAAAAAAAAAAAAAATAATAATAATAAACAAAGAAATCAATCAATAAAATATAAATTTAAAAAAAAAAAAAAAAAAAATTTTTTTTTAAGTAACTTACATACATAAACAAATATTCTAATACACCCGCACTATATAGCCTAGTTTAAAATATCTCGTTATATTGAACGATATATCACTGTAATTTTTGCAACGTTAGGAGAATATGCATTGCGCATTGCGCATTCCGCATTGTAACGTATGCAACGTTAGGAGAGAGCAAGCAAAGCAATGCGAAATATTTCAGATGTGTGCGTTATTTTCACATTTTAGGGGTATTAGAATAGAAATAGAACATCGTTTACGGTGAATTATCTATAATATATCACGGTTTGTCGTTCAATTGTAAACAATAATTTCACTCGCCCTTCGGGCTCGTGAAATTATTGTTTACAATTGAACTCCAAACCGTGATATATTAAACGATAATTCACAGTAAACGATGTTCTATTTCTTAAATAATGATACTACTACTAATAATAATAAATAATAATATGAATAAAAAAATAAAAAATAATTTTGTTTAATAATAAACAAATAAATCAATAAATAAAATATATATATTTTTTTTTTATAAAAATAATAATAATAATTAAGTACCTTACAAACATAAATAAATAATAATGATACTAATAAATTAATAATAATAATAATGATAAACATGATAACAATCAACTTGTTGTCAGGACTTGTGGCTTGTTTTACTAACATATTTGGTCAACTAGGAGTTTCCTTCTGCGGATGGAATTCTGTCGGTTCCACTATCGCTTGTTCTCACTGCCTTTTACGCAGCAATAGTCGCACTATCGTCATGAAGTGTTCACGTATCATGTAATGATAGTCGTGGGCTGTGCCTGTTTCTTTTGCAACACATTGTCGTTTTCCCTCCTCGACATTTCAGTCGGAAAGGCACTCCTATTCGGTCTGTTATCTCATGTTAAGACGGTTCCGGTAGTGTTAGCAGTTTCAGTATGAGTCCCTGAGCCTAGCAACAGAGCAATGATATTGCGTATTGGTAATGACGAACTCGTTAAAGAAAGATACAAATATCGGACAGGGAAAGCAGCATTCAAGGACGACAGTCAACCACAAAACACAAAAACAAATACGCAAATAGACAAAACGAGAAGGCAAAAGTAATAAAAAATGCAAACGACATCACAAACACAGAAGGGTTGACAATAGGGCTACCGCCGTTCATAATCAGGCACGCACGTCTTACCGTCTTATTCATCTGGTTATATAATCCCACGTCTTATTCATCTGGTTATATAATCCCATTTATATTTCAACACTGCTGGGAGAGATACGAGCTATTGGTACTGAAGGGTTTTGTCTCTGCCAAAGCTTGATTACAATGGTTAAATGGCACACCCTTTTAGGATTAGTCTTTTAGGATGGGTGCCGCAGTTACCTCACTGTCATTACTTCGTATCTGTCTCGATGCGTTTCTGCGTTTTTCTTTCAGTCATGTCTCTCTTTTCAAGTCTACTATCACTCACACACCTGGTGTTCAAGTCTACTATCACTCACACACCTGGTGTTCAAGTCTACTGTCACTCACACACCTGGTGTTCAAGTCTACTATCACTCACACACCTGGTGTTCAATGGACTTCCTTCTATATCGTCACTGTGGTTAGACTTTACGGAGACACCTGGTATTTACCTTATTATATAAAAATGCGCAACTTATAACACGTTATACAACGGTATAAGATATATATATGTAGCTCAGTTTAGTTATTCGCAGGATTCTCAGCAGGTTATTATCAGAAGCGAGGTTGACCTATGTCAGCGTGTGGTGAGGTGAGCGGCCCCCCGTCGTCATCGAACATGATTAGCGGCTCCCAGCAGCCCAGGGAGACCGAACCCGAGGGTATGACGCATTGGGTGTACACAGTCCAACCCATTCTATTTTTTGGTGCTATGACGCAGTTCGCAGTTCGTTGTGCACAGTCCGACACGCGGTTGCAAAGTTGTTGAATTTCATTAAAAGCGAGATACCTACCAGTTGTTAACGTATCTTGTTAGGCATTTTGTTTAGGGCTTAGTGTCGCTATACCAATGACGTTGTGCCATCGACAGGTCGCACGCAGGTCTCATGACATTCAGTGAGATTATATAATTATGTTACGGCGTTTACACGTCGAGGTTGGGAAAACCAACTCCTCACTCCTCCTGCACAAATGGCGTCAGTACAAGAAATTGTCCTTTGCAAGTTAAATAACGCACTTCATATTTGAATTGTGGTAGGACGCGGCTCACGTATGATATATAAAGTACTGTATGCGCGTTACATACGTATACAATGATATATCCAATTTTCTTTGGCTGTGATGGATTCGCTTTTATTACTCCTTATAGCCAGAGATATTGGGAGGCGCCCACTGTTTTGTTAGCTATACTTGTGATGTTCGTTTATTTGCGCATGCGCAAGCTTTTCCCTTTTCTCATTTCCACCATTAAAGCCGGCGGTATGTACTTTTCCATGTCGAGTAAAATACTGAATGTTTTCCCACCCACCTCACCCTTTCTTTTCCTAGTGATGTAGTTCTTTGTCATACTCGTAAATAAGTTGATCCATTATACGATTCAACATATTTCATTTGCTTCGTTTTAGATCAAAATTGTTTATCCTCCGTTAAGAAAAAGATTCTGCTGTTGTCTGCATACCATTTCAGGAACATCCATGATACAGAACAAGTGTGGCTTCGAAAGCAGAACGATATACCAGAAAATCAGTAATCGGTGCGGCTCCAGAACCGGGACGATATTCCTGTCGATCGCTGCCGGTGCGGCGTCGGCAGCAGAATGATATACCAGAAGATCGATAATCGGTGCGGCTCCAGAAAAAAACGATATACCAGAAGATCGGTGCGGCTCCAGAAGAATGGCCTAGTTCGGTCATGCACATTATTGCAAACTTTAGAAAAGAAACACATTTCAAGCGTTGATGAAGGCCGTCAGCGACTCCTTCAATTCTGTGAAATCAACTGACAATTAACAATTTTATAATTAGTAAATTTCAATGTAATACTGACCACTGTTCCCCAGGGTCGGGATTACAGCATGAAATATTAAGCCTTTTGGGGCTTTTTGTTGGTGCATCATGCCTAGTTCGGTCGTTCACATTATTGTTAACTTTAGAAAAGAAATAACTTTCAAGTGATTAAATGAAGAAATCGACCGTCATAATTCTATTACCTTACATATGTTGAAAATGACGGAAAACACCATACAAACAAATAATCTAGTCATGGCATTGCTTCGCGACAGTGGCGTAATGGTAAAACATCCGCCTCGCATGAGGGAGGTCTTGGGTTCAAAGACTTTATACAAATGGTACCAGTAACTCCCTATAACTGGACGCTCAACGTATAAAGGTTAGTTATAGGACTGGTCGGCCCGGCGCCATTATGATGCGATAGGTGATGTGCTAGTCTACGGCGTAGTATTCCAGTGTCAGCACTACAAAGGCGAGCTTAGTGCTCACTGCTACAAATAGACACCGTCGTTATATGACTGAAATGCTGTCAAAAACGACATTAATTGGAAGAAAAACATATATACAGAAATATTCTTAACGGGGATGAAACTTGGACCCGCATACAGACCCTGTTCCGCATACAGACCCTGTTGTAAACAAGTCACGATTGAAGTGATAGGCAAGGTTCATTCTTATAATTCCAACAATTCACGTATTTTTCAGTAAAAGGTCTGTTTTAAAATGCCGTTATTTGTCTACTGTAATGTTCAGTCCTCGCTACTGTTATTGTAGCGGGACACCCTTGTTTTTCAGCAACGTTTAAAAATTGCTGAGAGGTGTCATTATTTATTGTATATTATAATAACTGATATTATATTGATTATATATTATTGATTATAAAATTATAAAAGTTTATCGAAGTATGAACAATTGTCACGTGATGAGATTTAACAAAAATAAATAAAAAATGCAGTAAATGGTATAAAGTTTAAATTATAGAAATATGTACTATTTAGATTACAAGTTGTGTCTTTGATCGGCTGTTAATTAAATCAATGATTTATCCCAAATATGTTGCTATTTTACGGCGCTTTTTTTGGTATCACGGTGCCCACATTGGTAACTTGCCAGCTGAATTTAATAACGTTTTCTCGATAACGATTAATTCAGTTTATCATGATCTGACGTAAAAAATAATTCAAGAGATGGTACTCTCAAAGACAAAATTCACAAGGTCAGACGGGACATGCGCTCTGCCGGATAATATCAAGATATGACCAGTTACCTGTCACAGCATTTGCCGCCTTTACACACTCTTGAACAGAAGACTTCTGCAGATCGACACCGAGGCTTGATGCTGTCACGAGAGCATAAAAAGCTCCCCCGTAACTTACGTCAACTGACACGTGACCATACCCAGACACGTCAACGTCCACATCTGGAATAAAACAAATAGGCATACTCAGTAGTATAGATAGTGAGGGTATAGGCGCAGTTTTCCTCCCTCGCGACAAACAATCAAACACTTATCAGTTGTCTCCAGTTGCCCTTGACACAAAGATGCAAACGCCAAATGGCGATGGCATACTTGCTACCAGACCCCATACCCCCACTATCTATTATTTTTTGTAAATAACTAAACCATTTGCAATTCATTAAGCAAAGTCAGACGGAACCGGACAGTAGTCTTCATCATCGCTGTGCGTATCATTTTTTACCATGGAGTATTTTATTTTCCGACACTTTGCTATTTTGTATTTCAGTTCAAGAAGCTCTTCTCTGTTTCAATCCAGCTCACGTTCATAATTATCCATTTCAACCAGTAATAGTCTTCGCTTATTAACTTTGCTTTTTTTAGTGTCCATAAAATCATCACGAACTACTTCATATTCTACTTGGAGTTGCTTACCTTTTATCAATTCTCTTCTATATCTATCTTTTAAATTGTTAAGTTTTCTGCAAATCTTTTTTAACTTTTCTTGTTCCATTATAAATAATAATACTATATATAATTATTTTTAAACCCTTATTTAATAATTCCAATATCCTTAAATGGGACCCAACTATTGAAATCCGCATTGTAACCCGTCCATTTAATCAATGATTGTTTCTTTTTGAAATCACGTGTATTACTTTTTCAATCCTGAATATTTCTTGCTTTGCTTTTATCATTTCTGATTCATAAAATCTTCCATCAATGTTTTGGTTGTTTAAATCTTTTATTTTATATGGCACAGGATTTGTATATTGAATTTCATCCACAACAAATATTTCTTCAGTCCAATTTGGGGTATACCCCTTCTCAAACGTTCTTTTATATTCGCTGAGTCTAACATTATCCCCTATTTTAAACTTTGGCTTAATTTGATTACTTCTCATTTTTCCATACAAGTTGAAATACACCGTTCCTTTATTCTTTTCATCACTAGCTTCAATTGGTGTCATTTTAATATTCCGATGTTTTGTATTATTATACTTATCAACCATCGCCTGAAACACGTCTAAATATGTATTTGTATTGTTAGCTGTAAAATAGTTCCACATCTTTTCTTTTAATGTCCGGTTAAATCGTTCAATTACTACAGCTTTTCCGAAATTAAAAGTGTGATACATTTCGATATTATTATCACTAAGAAATTGCTTAAACGTCTTGTTATACAAGTCCACACCTTGGTCAACCCACAACAATTTACACTGTCTTCCTGTACTTATGATCTGTTGGAACGCTTTGGTAATTTCTAAACCAGTTTTATTTGGAACCTGCACAACCCAAGCAAATTTACTAAACACATCAATAACAGTAAGCAAGTATTTAGTAACTTTATTATACTTTGAAAACGATTGCATATCAACCAAGTCAGCAGACCATATTTTATCAATTGCATTAACAATCACACGGCGTTGAGTGAACTTTCTTCGTATAGGTTTATGAAGTTCATCTGCTAACTTGTCATTCCATTTAAACGCCAATAGTTTTAGACTTACTAGATTTCAAACCAGCAAGCATTTTTTTTATCAGACATTGATTTATTACTAGGATTTTCATCATAACAATAATCATGATCTTTACAAACAGCATCTAATTCATTTACCGGTTCTCCGCTATCAAGTGGATTACCAGGGCCACAATATTTATAACCAGTAATTGTTAACCCCTTTTTAGGCAACAGAGGAAGTAGAGCTTTATGAATATCAATATTTCCACCTTGTGTACTTTTAACAAACTGTGTTTTAGTAATACCACAAGATGCACAAGTTGCTTTTAACATTCTTCTGCCATTTTTTGCTAATATATACTGAGGATTAACATTTTCAGTAACCATCTTTTCTTTAACACAGTAACTCATATATAATATGATTAGACTAAACTTTGTTTACAAAATATGAGTTTATAATGTTTTCATTTTCTATTGATTTGTACGGTTTTAATATTTTATAAAGAATATCATACATACTATTTTCTTCTTGTAACATTTTAATGAAGAATAGACAGAAATATCCACATAGGACACTTGTTTTATCTAGGTACTGAATAGTTTTGTATTTTATATTAGGTATGTACGCTAAAACTTCTTTTGGTGGTCTCAGACCAAACGGATCGAAGTAATAATTATCATAGTAACAAGACCACTGTGTACCAGGTCCAGTATGATCATCAAGATTAATAATACCAGATTTTTGTTTATTTGTTTTATTGGTAATTTGTTTTTGCTATACACCCCACTGAATTTCTGTTTACCTAACTGCTTAACCCATTTCATTATATGTAAGTTAGAGATAGGTTCATTTAATTTTTTTTTTATATAAATGGGATACTTCTATATGGGATACTTCTTCTATATGGTCTAATTTGTGAGTCTACTTGTAAACCTTTCCCTTTTCTACCTACTTTTCCAGTTAAACCACTAATAAGAGATCCAATCAATGGAATTTTTAATGATGCAAGCAGTCCGAGAAATCCCCCGTCTTGTTTTTGTTGCCTTGTCAGTTTAATAGGGCAGCAACATTTTGACTTTATTATCTTGTTTCTTTGTGCAAGTGTTAATTTATTTGATCCAAGAAGTGCTTGTTTTTTGTCACTAGGCACAGTTACCATTCCTTTTCCAAATAATTTGTCGATTCCAGTACTTGCCAGACCACTCAGAGCTCCTGTTGCTAGTGGTGCTAATACTTTCGGAGCGAGACTAGCAACTGTTGGTAATATTGTTTTAGTGAACAAACCAGCTAATGCACCTAAAAAGCCTTTATTTTTAGACTGAGACCTCATTTGCGATTTTGATACATTTATGTCTAATCCCCGTCAACCAGATTTAGCCTTGTTAATATTATTAATCTCAGTAGCTGTCAATAGCAAAGGAAAGTCTCCAGTTAGTTGTTTATTCTTTAGCCTCAGCGTTAATTCACTTTTGTTTTCATATGCTTTTGCCAGACTTAGTTTCTGGCCATCTGTCAAATCTATCGAATACTTTATGTAAATCATATATATTATCAGTTAGATTAAACTACAGCCGTCAGGCTGGAGGATAAGCTTTAGCTTAGACTACTACCAATTCATTTCCGACAATATCAATAACTACATCTTCTTCATAGAGAACCAGAGCATAAACTTTATAAGGATCCCCCGGAGATATTTAGATTATATCTCAAACTTAGTTGGATCAATACTGACTTCATTTTCCTTGTAACTCAAATCGAAATTTATCATTCCGAAAAGAGTTTTAAAATTACTCACGTTTAGTAAAGTTCCAGTGTTTTTAACATTTTGTTTGTAAGAATAATTAATAACATCTCTGAATATTCTTATGATATTAGCATAACTATATTCGGTTTCTGGATAATAAACTCCAAATCCAACTTCCAATCTAGCTGATTGTAAATAGCAATTAGTATTATCAGCATTTACCCTAAACGTACCCAAAAGATGAGGATTTTGTGTTTGAGAAGAACTCTTGTCTCACCTTTGCAGATAAACAAAAACATGGTTTGGACTCCAGCCGTTATTCTAAATACGGATTCAGTTAGTACCGCTTTCTGGTATCATTTCACGAAGATAAGTCCATCTTGTTGATGTCATATGATTTGACATAACATAAGCTAAACCATCTGAGTTAAATATCATTCCAGGTATCCACAAAACTAATTTATTAATAACTACTCGACCATCATCACCACCTGATTTGAAAATTAGCACATTATCATTATCTGTCAGTTTCAAGCTAATTTGAATCTGACTAGGAGGAAGCATGTTTTTTTCCAAACCTTCAAAGAAGGAATATTTGTTTAATGGAATTATAGAGTCAACTTCTTGATTAGTTATGATTAAAGCATGACGAGCAGTAGATCCTAGATTATAACCAGCTTGATCATTTCGAGATTCTGCAGCAATCGTATTGTCTAAATAAAAGTATTCGTTTGTTCCGGTTGTCTTTGCATAATCATCAGAAATTTCAAGCAAACTTTTGACATTAACAAATCTGTAAAAATTATTACCGTCGTAAACTATTTTTCCATTTTGCTTTACTTGCATTTGATCAATCAGTGAAGCTGCATCGTTAATTAAAGCAATTCTGTCGGCGTCTGCGAAAGCGACTCCATCAGCAAGTTTGTTTACTTGAAAACTGATTTCAAAATATGCATTATACCAATCAAAGTAAGAACTTCTATCATTTAGTGTAAACTGATAACCACTTTTTATTTGCCTGGTAGCATTTCCTGGTTGTGTTATAGGAGTATCTAACTGAATAGGTACATGTTCATATCTAGTATTATATTTATCACTTCGAAACATCTATATATACTAGTAATTATATTATTTTTTATTTAATCAATCGTTTAATTCTTGCATGAATATTTTTGGTTCCTCTTCCGGATAGTAATCTGTTAATTTTTGCATTTACATCTTCAGTTTCAGCTATAAATTCTTTTTTGTTATCAGCCTTTGTAAGTTCTTTTAAAATTATCTCACCTTTTGGTTTAGGTTTTATAACTGAAACTAATTTATCAGCAGCCATTTTTCCTACTTCATCTCCAAGTTTTTTAGAACCACTCTCTATGATTTGTTTTCCAGCAGTTTCTAATGCTTTCTTGCCTGCTGTTTTTACAGACTCACTAAATATTTTTGATCCAACTTTTGAAAAAATGTCAAATATACCAGCTCCAGGTAATCGATCAACTTGAGTATATGTTCCCGTAGTAGTGTCGTAAACTTTTTCAAACGTACCATATTACTTATATTACATTAATTCTTTTAAAACAAATCGAAATGATGCATGAACCCCATTAAGAATAATAATTTTACCGGAGAAATCGGTTATGTAAATATTGATACTGTCAATGATCGTTTTGTTTACTTCACAGAACCCGACTCTTATCGGTTCATCTTTAAAAGGATACGACCTTGTAGGGTCAGCTGTACTTATTTCATAAATAACATCCCCATATGATCCATCAACAATAGAATTACTTATCAAATCACAGTGAATATACAATGTATCGATAGAATTTGTTATGTTTGGTGTTACAGTTCCAAATTTAGTTTCTCTAATAACTGCATCTTTGTCAAACCCAATGAAAGTGAGAAAGTTTGATTCTCTTAAATCAAAAATGGAATTATTATGAATGGTAACTAAACATTTGAAACTTGATAAATCAAACTCAATTTTTATCGGGACAAGTGAGTCATCGGTTAAATCACCGTTTACAGTCAATGTTTCTTTTATATAATTATCGATATCAGCATAACTGTAATTTCCATTTGCAAAAAAAATAGTTTTTGGGTTTTTATCTTTTCCATTGTAATACCGTATCACTTTGTTATTAAAATCCTCACTAATATTATACCATGAGTAAGTCATAGAATTAATCATATCGAGTCCAATGCCATACTGTTTGTTCTTACCTAATACTAATGGTCTGTCAAATACAGTTGTAAAATTACTCGGAGTATTCGAGCTATTAATTATTGAAGCTTTTTCTGATGATAATACACATTTTTGTTCCATATAATATAGGATAGATTAAATGAAATGCTTAAGTAGCTTATAGCTACTTAAGTTCCATTATACATATTAGTAGACAATATTGATTGCCAAAATTAATCACCTCAATAAAACATTTTAAAACTAGATTTTTCAAAATTGAAAACTTGTTTAGTGCGAGATTTTATGGATGCAAAGATGGTCCAAAAGTGAGATTTCGGAAGATATGTTTCAAATGTTCCTTTTAGTATTCGTTTACCATTTTCTATTTTTGTTTGAGCATGTGACTCACCAGTACTTAGATTAAACAAACTAAAATATTCTATACCAATGTCTGTATTTGTAACCGTATATGTAAGATCTGCTTGAACTATATAACGTCCGGGTTTTACAACTGTGACGCTACTACTATCAACATATTCTGCAACATATTTTCCACTTTTTATAAATGGGTTGGTTACAAGAGTAAACGCCTGGAGAAAACTATCACGTTTGGTTCTTTCAAGTGGTTTTCGTGTCGGATATGATACATGATCTTGCCATCTCGAATAATACTTATTTCATCTATCGTATATTTAAAAGTAGAATCCGACTTAAATAGTCTACATTTACTTTCAGCTCATCAATTATACCAATAATTGCTGTGTGACGACTATCAGACTTTTGATTAAACTGTTTTAATGAAGCTATTTCGCCATCAAAAGCTTTGCTCCTTTCATCCTGGGCAGCTTCCAATTGCGTTGAGACACCATCAATAGCAGTCTCAAGTTTATCAGTGTCAACCAGTTTGCTCAAAGCAGTCACCAGCGTCTTGCTGCCAACAATTTTCTTTTTGATATCTTCAAACTCTTTGCTCACATCATCAACGTTAGTGTTTGACTGTGCATTTAATCTTTTAATTTGAGTTATTTCGGATGTAAAAGCAGTTTTCGTTTGTTTTGAAGCATCAGCAATAGTAGTTTCTAGTTCATTGTTATCAACCATTTGTTTATTGATTTCTCCAATCCGTGTATTAATATTTTGAACACCAGATCGTATTTGTTCACTTAATTTCTTGTAGTTTTCACTATCTTCCAATCCATCTTCTTTCTTGTCTCGCTCTTTTAAAGTATCACCTAAAAGTTTTATTTCATCTTTTAAACCGTTTTGAATTGCAATCATTTTCTCACGGTTTGCTTGTAACTTTGTTTGTATTTGACTTAGTTTATCATCAACACCTGTTGTTAAATTTTTCATCACGTTTGGAATTTTATAAATATTATAATCACGTATGATCTTTGCTACTCTTCTTACATTAATTGCTTTGTTGCTGCATCATCTGCTTTTTCTGGATTACCAACATTGATAATTTTATTATTATCCATGCTGAGATCACTTTTTAAAACATTTTCCTGGTTTTTACCCTTGTGAAGATAATTAACCAAATGTTTTTGTTTTACATACTCAGACAGCACAATACCAAAATGTGTAATATTGACACTGCCAGTAGTAACTTCCTCGCCAAGATCGTTAAAAAGCCCCATTATATATATATGATTTGATTACATTTTATCGATGAAGTTATGTTTGACCAACTTTCTAGGGTGGTTATAAACAGAGATCTTCGTTATAAATCGCCGATGAAGTTACGGTTTGCTAACTTCCTCGGGCGATGCAGATACAGACAATCATACTGTTTGTCAGTTGCTTTTTTATACTGATCTTTGCTGACATCTTGTTCTCTAGAAAGCATGTTTATTTCTTTTATACTTGGAGTTGCGAAGAAGATGTAATGAGAGCAATTCAACTGAATGTCTCTGGGAGATTTGTAATAAGAATTTGATAAATAAATTACACAACAATGATTGTGTCTTCCCTGGATGAAATAATTAATAATATCATTTTGATTGCGTTCACAAACATAATCATCAAAAATGACTATCTTCTGATTATCAGAATCTAAAGTATCCACAGGGATAACTTCATCATTTGAACATTCTAATATGTCTTCAACTGGGATTTTATTCTTTTTTGCTATCTTTTCAAGTTTTTGTGATAAGATATGATGCTTGGACTGCTCTAAGTTTTTAGCAAACACGTAAATCTTGTCATAGTAAACTAAAGGTTTTAATAGCATGTGAACTAATGTGTTTGTTTGCCAGAACCTGAATTACCACAAATTAACATTCTAAAACAACAGTCTGGCATGAAGTTCCATATCTGTTTAAAATTACCGTTTTCTGTTTTCATATCATAGTTTGGAATTTGCATTATAATAATACTTAGATAATACTTAGATAATACTTAGATAATACTTGTCTTAACTTGTCTTAACTTATTTTAATTTATCTTAATTTATCTTATTTTAATCTAACATTATATTATAAATGTCTTTGTTAAAATGGAAAGAAATAGCAGATAAAAAAAAGCGAGTGAGCTTGTTAAAAAATACGAGAATAAAGTTATCCGAAAAAGACTAGAAAAAGGAGCTAGTCGTGATTTACACACATAAGTACTTAAACCTGTAACTAGCGAAATAACAGAGCAAACAATGCGGCTAGCTGAACATTTGATTACCCTTCCAGAAATACGCCAACAGTTGGCTATTCTTCCTGAGGCAATACGTCCACAATTAGTTGCCCCGCCTGAGCGAGGAGCTGTAGCACCGCCACCACCACCGCCACCGCCACCACCAACGCTACCACGACCACCACAACACGTTTTTAAAAAACCCAGCTATCATGCAAACCGTAGATCCTAACGACCAAGCACCGCAGACTGATTATAGAGAGGAACTAAGACGGGAGATAGAGTCTGGACCAAAATTAAGAAAAACGCCGGAAAGAGTGCTTAGGTCAAAACCTGCCGAACCCGCAGAAACATTATTTGAAAAAATCAAAGAAAAACAAACGTGCGTCAATTAGTCCCCGGGAGGAAGAAATACTAAAATAAATAGAAAAGAATGGGAAGAAGAAGAAGAACTAGCTGCGAGGCCTAAGGAACCCAAACCGGTGTATGATATTGACTTGAATGTTGGTATAAATAAAGAATTACTTGATAAATATGATTTCCAATACCAACTGAAATACCAGGTATTACTGACGGGAGTGCTGATTATGATGAATATATTAAAAGGACTGGGGAGATACGCAGGAAAATGTATTACTATGTGAGAGGTCTAGGGACAAAAATAAACAACCTCGACGAAAAAACTCAAAGAGGGGTGGAAGAAGGCGACAACCAATGCGACTAAACTTAAATATTCAAAATTACTCAGTGACCCCGATCACCTCAGAAATACTAAAATTCTGCATATGAGAGAACGTAATATTCTGACTGATGACCTGAAAGCTCTGGATTTTTACATACGGAAGTTGCCTGAGCGAATTCGAACAGCTAGTGAAACTATACAAAATACTGGCAAAGCGATGCAACAAAATAAAAATTCCTACAAAATCAACAAAGATGGTCATTACGGCATGTTACAAATTGTTTTACCTAATTAGGCTTGTTGGTCATCACAAACTTATTGCCAAACAAGGAGAAGCAGTTGTGCTAAATCTAAAAATAGACGATGGTTTTAAAGACTTGATAACAAAGCGTTACAATAATAAAACAAGAGGACCAAGATGGCCCTAAATCGATCACCTGAGTACTGGCACATTATCAAACTTCTTCAAAATCTTATGGTCATATACAATCTGTGCAAGTTTGGTCAAGATTGTTCAAGAAATGTGGGCTCTGTTGCGTATAACAACATTGATATAAATACACTAAAAAAGTTTGGTAAATATCCAATACAAAATGAAGGTGCTAGAGTGTAACACCTTGGGCAGGGCCAAATGTGACCCGAGGGCTACATGTAATATATGAGAGCTTTGTGGTTTCAGAGAAGTTTATGTAAAACATGACCCCAGGGTGGGGCCAAATGTGACCCCACGGTAACCATTTGAACAAACTTGGTAAAGGACCATAAGAGTATATATAGTAAATGCAAAACATTAAACCTATGGCTCTTGTAGTTCCAGAGAAGAAGACTTTAATGTGTTTCCTATATAAGTCTATGTAAAACTGTGACCCATGGGGCGGGGTCAGTCACCATTTGAACAAACTTGGTAGAGGACCATAATCTTATAGTAAATACAAAATATTAAACCTCTGGCTCTTGCAGTTTCAGAGAAGTTTTTTTTATGTTTCAGTTTTTCCCTATACAAGCCTTTGTAAAACTGTGACCCCCAGGGTGGGGCCAAATGTGACCAATGGGTCACCATTTGAACAAACTTGGTAGAGGACCATAAGCTTATAGCAATTGCAAAATATTAAACCTCTGACTCTTGCAGTTTCAGAGAAAAAGATTTTTTAAGTTTTTCCCTATACATGTCTATGTAAAACATGTGACCCTTGGGACAAACTTGGTAAAGGACCATAAGCTTATAGCAAATGCAAAATATTAAACCTCTGGCTCTTGCAGTTCCAGAGAAGAATTTTTTCAGTTTTTCCCTATACAAACATATGTAAAACTGTGACCCCGGGGCGGTGCCAGATGTGACCCCAGGGTCACCATTTGAACAAAATTGTTAGAGAACCATAAGCTTATAGCAAATGCAAAATATTAAACCTCTGGCTCTTGCAGTTTTAGAGAAGAATCTTTTTTAAGTTTTTCCCTATACATGTCTATGTAAAACATGTGACACTTGGGGCGGGGCCAAATGTGACCCCAGGGTCACCATTTGAAGAAACTTAGTAGAGGACCATAAGCTGATGCTACATGTAATACATGAGAGCTCTGTGCCTTGTGGTTTCAGAGAATAAGATTTTTTAAAGTGTTTTTCTATATGTCTATAAGTAAAACATGCAAAACCTTAATATACAAAATTTGGACCCCCGGGGAACGGCCATTTTTGACCCCGGGGACTTCATTTGAACAAACTTGATAGTCTAGCATTGGCGATCATTTTAAAAGAAAAACTGTTGAAATCTGTCCAGCGGTTCTGGAGAAGAAGATTTTGTAAGGTTTCGACTATATATGGTAATGGCAGCCATCGTGGATGTAGCGCTAACCTAATTCTCACAAATCTAAAAACATTCATCTAAGGATCATCCATGTGAAGTTTGGTCAAAATTAGCCAAGCGGTTTCTGAGGAGAAGTCGTTTGAAGAAAAGTTAACGACGGACGACGGACGACGGACGACGGACGAAGAGTGATCCCAATCCTAAAAATGTATTCAAAGCTGTCTCAGAATGCTTTTAAGGAACTAACAGAATTATCTGATTTACCAATTCATAAAGGTTCTTCAAAGTACAAAAAGATTTTAGGAGGTTGTGTTGATGTTGAATATTACAATAGTCCTGATGATTTGGTTAATGATCTAGAGTTAGTATGCGAAAGTATCGAATCAGGAAATAATTGTCCACAGCTAATAAATAAAGATATTAGCATAATCGATGAGTTATTAAAAGTAGGTAAAATATCACCCAAAGAACATGAGCAACTATTTTCTAAATATCTTGATTAAATTATTATCTAACTGTAATTATACATGAAAACCAAAGAAGAATTAATTGATCACTTGACGCGACTTGTAGCTGCATACAGGCGCAGTTATAAATTGTGCGGTATTATAAACACAACATTACAGATTACCAGTGGGATAATTGGTTGCGGTGCTGTTCTAGCATTAGTTCCAGCAATTCCTGTTTTTGTGGCTGTAGTTGGTACAGTTCCTTCAGTAGTTGCTGTTTTAGCGATCAAAACAAGAATAGCAGAAAAAAAGACTTTGTTAAAAATACATCATAGGAGTTTTAAACAACTTCTATCATATGTCCAAACAACAATAGGACTAGAAAATTATGAAGAGATAATTAGGATTACCATTAATAAAATATTAGAGATTCAAAAGAATGATAACTTTACAGAATCTCTGGAAATGTATATGAAAAAAATTAAGTTAAACGGTCATGGTATCCAGTCGTAATTCTTTTTTTAACTTGTTTCCATATCCTATCATACTTTTCTCTAGTGGATTTTGTTTTAATCGTTTGTTTTTTTGTGTTTTTTTTAATATTTTAAATATTTTCTGAAAAATGTATTTAAATTTGATTGATAGTTTTCTACCTTCTATTTTATCCAAAATCTTTACAATTTTGTAAAACAAATCTTCAAATTTTGTCTATTTGCAGAAGACAAATCATATGCTACCAAGTATTTATCCAAATGGTACTTTCTGTGGTAAATAGTTTTCTTTCGGTTGTAATTGCAACCTGTAATGAGATTATAACCATTTTGAGTGCCACAATTAAAACAGATACGTTCATTATCGAAAACTTCAAAAGTATCGTTACAATTTATACAGTCGTAAGTACACTTGTAACACAGCTTGGTTTTGACACAATATTTACAAAGCTTCTTTTTATTAGTCATGTAAAATAAGATGCAATCTGAACACATTCCAGGAGGATCAATAATATCTAAAACTCTTTTACAATATTTGCAATTCATTATAATATACTATAGAATTATATATTTAAATATAAACTTAAAGAAATATTATCTTATGTAATATTATAATGGAACAAGTAGAAAAGGAAATCAAAAACTTTAAGGAAGATCAAATGACATATGCTCAAATGGTTGATTTTGAAGATATGAATAAACTTGACAAAGAGTTAATAGTTTTTACAAACTTTCAAGATCTGACTGAAAGAATTATAACCATGGCACAACAACTAAAATTACCATGGAAAATAAACCCCCCAGATATAAACAGGTTGCATGCTTTTTGTAAAAAAAAAACAAATTTCATCAGCAACTCGGTTTTTTGTAACTGAGGATTCTTTTATTCCTTACTAGAGCATTTTGTTAGACAAAGGATTTCATATCATTATGTATGGATAAATAAAAATAATATAATCTAACCAGGAAGCAAATACTTTACTTTGAAATAATTATAAGCTTAAAAATATAATCTCATGTAAAAAATAATGAATATCCGAGAAATTGAAACATCCCCACAACAGTATAGCAAGGTTTTTAAAGTAAATGTTATCAGTAATGACCCACTCACTCAACTGCAGAAAACGCAACCAAGCGTTATACAATTTCTTAAAACGGAACTAAAAAAACCGGGCAGCTTTTAATTAAGTGTTTATGTGAAACATACTTTTAAAAAAACATCGATGGGAGACAAAGAAACAAGTCCTGCAACCACATACAAAACAGCTTACTATTCAAGAGCGGCAACAATAGTATTCGAAAATGAAATAGTCGAGACGTTGGATAAAGCACGTGAGGAAATTGTAAATAGAGTTGGAACTTGGATTCAGATGGGAAGTGGTTGGCAAATTGAGACACTAGACGCACACTACATAAATCGAATAAAGTATAACCCTTTGCGAGGTAGCTCGTATTTAGTATTACCGAAAGAACTTGCAAATGCTAGAAAAGGCTTAATAAATATTTTAAAAAATGAAAAAGACATTGACTGTTTCAGATGGTGTCATTTGGCTTAGAAATATCCTGTTAAAAGATCCCCAAAAGATATCAAAGTATAAAAAACATATTGGAGATCTATATTACAAAGGAATAACATTTCCTGTTACAATAAAACAAATACCAAAAATAGAAAAACAAAATAACATTTGCTTTAATATATTTGGGTATGAAAATAAGCAAGTATATCCTTTGTACATATCAAAAAATAAAGGAGAACATTCTTGCGACATGCTTTTAATTAGCGAAAAAGAAAAAAATCATTATGTATGGATAAAAAAATTAACAGGTTAATGTTTAATCAAACATAACATTCAAATAAAAAAGGTTTTGTAAACATGCTTGCAGTGCTTTAAATTAGAAAGAGTTCTGGAAAAGCACAAACCTATTTGTCTTTCACTTAACGGAAAACAAGCAGTAGAAATGCCAAATAAGAATGAAAAAGTTAAGTTTAAAAGCTATGACAGGCAACTAATGATTCCGTTTGTTATATATGCTGATTTTGAAGCAGTAACCGAAAGTATTTCTTCAGCATCAAACAATCCTAAAAAAATCATATACAGAAACGTATCAAAAGCATACTGATTGCAGTTATGGGTATAAGGTTGTTTGTTGTTATGATGACCAGTTGTAACATATAGAGGACCAAATGCTGTTTACAAGTTTTTAGAAAAAATGATAGAAGAAGAAAAGTGGTGCAAAAAAACTATGAATACACATTTTAAGAAAGATTTGGTGATGTCGTCGGAAGAAGAAGCTAAATTCCAAAAATCTAAATCATGTCATATTTGTGGTAATGGTTTTTCAATAACTCTTAAAAAAGATGACCCAGGTCGTACAGTAGCATATGAAAACTCCGTTAGAAAAGTTAGAGACCATTGTCATATAACTGGAAATTACAGAGGAAGCTCTCAAGACATATGTAATATTAATCTCAGGCTGACTAAAAAAATACCTGTTGTGTTTCATAACTTGAGAGGATATGATTCTCACTTCATAATGCAACACATCGGAAAGTTTAAAAAACCCATAAATGTTATACCAAATAACATGGCAAAGTACATGGCTTTTATGTTAGGACAAAGTTTGGTGTTTATTGACAGTTTTCAGTTTATGTCTCAATCATTAGAAAATTTAGTAAAAAACATCCCTTCGTTTCAATACACCTCTCAGGAATACTCTGGCGGCAAGCTAGAACTAATAAAAAGAAAAGGTGTTTATCCTTATGATTACATTAACAGTTTTGAACGTTTTGATGCAGTTAAGATACCTGGCAAAGATAGCTTTTATTCACAATTAAATGATGAACACATTTCAGATGTAGATTATGATCATGCTAAAAAATATGGAAAACATTTAAGATTAAAAATATGGGAGAATATCATGATCTGTATCTTAAGACTGATGTACTGCTGCTTGCAGACGTTTTTGAAAACTTTAGAAAAATGTGCATTGAGTATTACAAATTAGATCCTTGCCATTACTTCAGTAGTCCTGGTTTAGCCTGGGATGCATGCCTTA